>JBBPBX010009114.1:47148-60798 GCA_038048925.1 Garcialebias charrua | reverse complement strand
ATCAGCGATAAAGAAGGGGAATTTATTTCATTTGTGTAACATACAAAACAGTCCGGCGCCGGGAAGTTTATGGTCAGACACCGCGTATCGCGCACGCGGATCGCGTATGCGTAGTAAAAAAATACCTTTGCGCGTACTTGCCCTGAGGGGCTACGCGGGGCTACGCTGCGTACGGGGCATACGTACGCTGCGTATTGGCGTATCGTGAGGACGCGCGAGTGTATCTCGCCCTTTAGGAAAAAACAACAGGCATTTCACAGTTCACGGTTTGTCAGCTGCTACAAATAACCAGTCGTCAGATTCCCCCACTAAAAAGCCACAGAAGCATCAGGCAGAATAAATTACGGAATGAGTTAATTATATGTAAATACTCAACACGACACCTGAACCCACCACCAACTTTTACTCAGTTTGCATATTAATGTCAGTTCATCTCCAGCGGTCTCCGGTGCAGATCAGTGGGTTTGGTTTCAGCCCGGGAGTTTCTGCTCTCTTCGGATATTTCAACAAAGATTTCTTTGTCTTTGCATCACTTTTTAATTCAAACTGGCAGCGGGCACAAAAGGGATAAATCTATTTACTGTGCCAACGTTTAGCTCTAAATAAAGGATGCAAAAGTCAAACAGGTGACAGCTTGAGGAAAAACGCCTTTGCATTTTCACTTTTACAAATATTATTTATACAGTTTTTGTTCAAGCTGGAGAGCAAATCTGACATGTTACTTTTCTTCAAAATGAAGAAATAATAGGTCATTATTTACACATCTAGCAGGTTTTGAGCAGTATTATTATTCCTTTTGTAGTTAAGATTTAAATCTTTAAACCATTGACAGGAATATTGTCATGAAACATGCAGCAGATTTCGTAAAATACTGAGAAAATGTTTTTCGTCTTGATGAAGTGACAGAATTATTATTTGTATCTGGAGCCTGCATGATTGAGCTTATGACCTTTTTTATTTTTTTATCTGGAGCCTCAAAGCTACTTGAGATACATTTTCTGCAAGCAGCTGTTTGTGTCAGGGAGCAGTTATTAACTCGAACTGGAAAGCTATATTCATAACAAACAATATATTTTACAATTTATGGTTAAATGTATAAAGTTTTCTGGGGTTCAATGTGTAACAATTGATCTTTTTTAATGTTTTTCCAAATGATAAAATTGTTTTTCAAATTATATTTAGCTGCTTTTGGTAGCTTTTGTGTTTTATCTCCATTCAATTTTACTCTTGTTCTTATTTTTCTTGCTTGCTCTCGGTGGAAGGCAGACGTGGCCTCCTCTGCTCCATCCCTCGCCCGTCCCTGCTTTGCTCTTTTGTCTTGTGAACTTTTTTCACAGGCCTTCCAAATTGTAACAATTGGTTTGATCAGCTAGTCTCTCAATGAAATTGATCACATTTTCTACATGACTGAATGTACTAGCGAGACTGTAAGGCAGTTACGGAAATTTACGAGTTCAGCCTGACCCAAAAACAATCTTGGTATCTGAATCTGGACCTGGCCTTGGAAGATGGAAAATCTCAAATTTCTCCTTGGATGTTATGGAAACAAATACGCTCTGTCCACCTCCCCACCCCCTACCTTCCCCAAGGTCATGGACTTGTGACAGAGCTCAACCGAGCTGGCTGATAATCAAACACCTCTTATCAGGACTATGGCTGGAGGGGGAGGGGGGTCTCTGGACTGTGTTAGACTACGACCTTTCCTAAACTCCTGGCCTCCCTCACTTCCCTTAGTGCAGAAACCTAGGAGATGCAAAGGTGCCAAGGGCTGCGTTGCTCAACTGGTGGCCATGCTGGGACCCCCACCCCCTACCCACTCCACACACATGTGCATTATATCTATTGGTGTTGCTCTGCTTTGGTAGATTTTTTTATGCCTCAAACCATGCCCTGTCTAGTGGTACATCCACACCAAACAGCGTTTCAACTTCAAAAAAGCTCGTCACGCACGCAAGTGGACGCACTGGACCCACAGTGGTGTCCAGACCAGAACGCGAAGCTGCGGCGGTGTGGCGGCGGGGTGTGTGGGAGGAGCTTACCGGTATACCGAGTTCCTCACTGCACTCCGCCAGGCAAGGAGCTTTTTATTTCTGTCTCTGTAGAGCAGACTTGACTGGTCGTGAAGGACTTGTCGCGAACACACAGCTACAATGAGTTTCTCTTCCATAGTACACGACTTCGCGGGTTTTTTCTGTGTCCCACAAACAATACGTCACATAGTTGCGCAATACCCGTCCCCTCGTTTCCGCGTCACATAGGGACTCTCCCCCTCTCTTCTCCCCCCGACTCTCCCTGATCAACCAATCAGGGAGAGTTGAACGGCGTTTGAACGTTTGAACGGCAAAATTATCAACATGTTCAAGGCGTGCTTTGGAGGCTGACGCGGGTTCACGTGCACGGAAAACGCTTTCCAGCACGCTCAACACGCACGTGACGTGACGCCCGACGCCAAGACGCGCCTGGAGGCGTGTCCCCCATTGACTTTGCATGTAAACTGGACGCTCCTGCAGTTGAAACGTTGTTTGGTGTGGACGTACCATAGGACACGTTGTGAGAGACCTTTAAAAAAAAGTTTTTCTTCACTTTTTCTTATATAAGCAATAAGGGCAGCGCTTCTTAGAAGCTGTAGCCCCCTGTACACTTCCATCCATCTTTCGGACGGCTGTATGGAACATAATTTTTTTGTACTTTACTGTGCAATGACAATAAAGCTGATTCTGATTCTTTTATCCAAATAATTTCCCCTTGGAGAATTAAAAAAAGTATAGCTATTTATAAACCAATAAATTTTAAAGACAAATTTTCTCTCAAAATGTTGAAAACGTCTCCAACCCGTCTCAAGCGCTCCTCTAACAGAAAATGTGTCCAAGTCTAAAAACCATAACAATAATAAATAATAATTATTTTATTGAATAATTGGTCCAAATCTTTAGTTCATGTGTACTCCAGTAAAATAAATCCTAAATATGGGGGTTGCTGCTAAGGAGGGAGCAAATCACGCTGAGTGAATATGATGTGGGCGGAGCCTTGAATACAGTTTGGCTAGCTGCACACGCAAAAATCTGCTGTGATTTTTCTTCCACTGGAACGCTCAGTCTGTTGCTCTGTTTTACCGTACAGTTGTTTTTACCGTGTTTGCCCTGTTTCACCTGTTCATACGTCAAAACATTCAGCACATTCAGAAAATCTGTGCTTTTAGACATTTCATTTCATTCTCTATTTTTTTCTCAAATTTTTTTTCCTGCATTTGGCTTTTAATTAGCCTTTAGCTGTTAGTGAGCCTTTTACCACTCTTGATTAGCTTTTTGAGTCCTCGAGGCTCAATGGGATTAACCTGCCTAAATAAAGGTTGAATGATAAGTTAATCTTTTAGCTCATCTTTTGCCATTTATAAGTTTTAGTAAGCCTTTTCTCAATTTAACTTGCCATTTGTAATTTTTAGCTTTAGCTACCTCAATACATTTAGCTTGCCTTTTACTACTTTTACCTTTAGGATTGCATTTTTTTTTTAAAAACTAAAACTTGCAGAATGTGACTCGCTCAACTTGTTCACACAAGGTTTCAGTGAGACTGAAGATTTGCTTATTTTCTCACCACACTGAGTACAGTTTAGGTTTTTAACTTGCAGCCAACAGTCAATCCAGTGACTTCAATAAGCAGCAGGTTAACAATGTTACATAAAGAATAAACAGCTGCCCCTAACAGGAATGACTGTTCATACTGTTTGCATAGACGAGGGCTCAGCTTCTCCATCCATCATCCATCCATCCATCCATCCATCCATAATAATAATAATAATAATAATAATGAATTCAATTTATAACGCACTTTTCATTAGTGAAAATCTCAAAGCGCTACACACATTGAATGCTACACACATTCATACACCGGTAGCGGCAGACTACCATGCAAGGTGCTTTCCAGTCCTACCGGGAGCAACTCGGGGTTAAGTCTCTTGCCCAAGGACACAACAACACATGGTGTGGGGAACCGGGAATCAAACCGCCAACCTTCCGATCGGGGGACGACTGCCATTACCACTACGCCACGGCCGCCCCATCCATCTTCTTTTACCCACTTTTTCCTTTTTCAGGTCTCGGTGGTCACTGGTGCCCATGTCCAACCATTACTGTGAAAGGTAGGGGACACCCTGGACAAGTCTCCTGTCCATTACAGGGACACAGAGACAAACAAACATTCACTCTCTCACTCACACACACGTAGAGACAATGTAGAGTTACCAATCAGCCTAGCATGCATGCTTTTGGTTTGTGGGAGGAAACTGGAGTACCCGGAGTAAACCCACGCATGCACGACGAGAACATGCAAACTCCACCCAGAAAGGCCCCCAGGCCGGGATTCGATCCAACGACCTTCTCGCTGAGAGGCGGCAGCTATACCAACTGTGCCACTGTGCCACCCAAATCAAAACACATTAGGTAAATAAGGTGAAACAGCATTTTGTGCCTTAGAAAATCCAAAAAGTTACTTTCAGTTGTTTAGAACTTTTCTTCTAAATGGGTTTTTACGATAGTTTCCAGCTAATGTAATTGAAACTACCCAACAAAAGTATCAGTAAATTTAATTTTTATCTTCATGATGTCACACTGTGAGTAATTACAAACATTTAAAAAATGATTATGGGATGAGATAGAACATCTGGGGTAACCATTCAAAAACTCATCAATGCTAAGAAGACATCTTGCAAAAAGGAGAACAAAGCATCTGTTTTCTCTTCAACACCGGCTTCCATCGCCATTTTCAGAAAGGAAGCTTCTCCACTGTTACCAGAGGAAGTCATGTCACACAGAACAGGAGAGCTGATAGTAATTAACATAATTAATTTATTTAATTCAAGGATAATTCAGACTACAGTAAAACGTTGAGATGGATGTGCTACCTTGAACTCTAATAGAAGCAAATCATTTTAGATTTTCCCGGCTTAATGTGCACATTTATGCGTCCCGGTGCTGCAGAATCTAATCAAATTATCTCTTGTTTTAGTAATTAAATCCATCACTGAGCTCTTGAGGTGCAGCACGAGGAGGCAACTGGAAAAGCATGTTTAAAAAATTAGGAAATAAATATGTGGAAAATAATAAAAAATCCTATTAGAGAATAAAGCTTTAACAGCTCCTGAAGGAATGCATATGCATATACAGTATGTACCATATACTAGCACCATACACGCCCACTGTTTTACATGTTCAATTTTTAGATTTAGATCATCTTGATCTATGAATGCTCCTACAAGCACCCTGCAGATGTTGGATGTTGTCTATCATGGTGCACTAAGATTCATAACTGGCTGTGATTATCGTACCCACCACTGCACCCTGTATTCACTGGTTAACTGGTCATCATTAACCTCACGCAGACTCTTCCACTGGTACATTTTCATCTTTAAATCACTTCTTGGTCTGCTGCCCTCATACATCTCCTACATGTCCTTGTGTGAGTGCAGTTACAGTGTGCGCTCTCAGGACATGATCCCCTGCAGTGTTCCGCCAGTGAGGGCTGAACTTGGAAAAAGGGCCTTCTCCTATTATGCTCCTGCTTCCTGGAATATCTTACAAAAAGACTTAAAGCTCTCGGCCTTGCCCTCTCTAAATAGTTTTAAGAATCTGTTGGAATCCTGGCAAAAACCAATGCAGATATGTTCTTGTTTTAGATTTTATACATCTATCTTATAATGTTTTGCTAGTTTTTGATACTTTGTTTAAAAAATAAATAAAAAATCTGTATTTCTCTCTTATGTTTTTCTATTGTTTATTGTTTAAGGAAATTCTACCATTGCTGTTCATCATTCTTAAGGCTACGTTCACACTGCAGGTCTTAATGCTCAATTCCGATTTTTTATTTTAAATCCGATCTTTTGGTGTGAACGTTCACACTACATTTTAAATGTGACCTGCATCAGACTCCAGTGTGAACGATCTACATTGCAGAAGCAACCCGCATGCGCAGAAGAAAACGTGTCTCAGAATGTGACGTGACACGCAGCAGCCTGTGTTTGTGGAAGTAAACATGGACGCGACAGTTTTCAGTGTGTGTGCGGTAATTTTGAAGTTGTTGTCCAATCGGGGAAAGCTAAACATCCAAATGATTAAAGGCAAAAGAAAACTGAGAAGAAAGCGAGCAAAATTTTTAGTGATGGCAATGTTTGGAGCTGTGGCTGCTACCTCTGTTCAGAGGGGTGTGTGGATGCGGAGTATACGGTGGCCGAGGAGCGCTGTTCAATTTGGAGTGCAGAGCGTTTTTCTTCTGCAGCGCATTTGCACCGCTCGGCCACCGTAGGAGTAGGAACCAAGAGTTACGTCGGTCTCACGTCGGTGATGCAAAAGTCAGATGTGTAAGAGTGGCACCTGCTGCCGCTCCAAGATGGCCGCCAATCATCCACAGCTGACGGCCATCCACCTGACGAGCTCCACCTATACTTAAGGCTGCAGTCGAGTTCTACTCTTTGCTTAAGCATTTTATGCCTACACACGGTATTTATGCTTCTAGCCAGTTTGTGAGTACATTGAAAGAAACTTACCCTGTTCTTGTTGTGTTCTCAGTCCTCGTGATCCTCAAGATTCTCCTGGTTCCAACTCTCTGCTCGTCGTGCTTTGCCCTCCAGCCACTTGCCTGTCTCTCTCACCCTCTGGGACTCATCTCAAGGATTTAAGGATTCTCTGGAACAATCATCCTCCTCTTTTCATCCATAAGGAAAACATCAAACAAACAAATCAATTATCCTGAAAGAACTTTCTGGTCAAGCCCATTCGGACTGTCTGTTTTCATCTTCCAGGAAATCCAGAGGACCCATGTACATTTGTAAATAGTTGTTCCCACTGTAAATAATAAACACAGTTACTTTTGCACCTCTTCGTCTTGTGTCGTTCTGGGTCTCATTACCAACTGGGTTGCCTTTTGAGATCATAACAGTTAATGCTTCAGCCTAAAACAAACCCAGAACGAGACCATGAACGCACAAGCTTCCTCCTCGCAGGCCACAAGTAAACCTCAATTAGAGGAGATGTTAAAACAAGTAATTGGCCAACAACTCAAGACTCAATCAGATTTACTCGTACTTGGAGGTATGGTGAATTCTATACAGAAGAAACTTGCTATTTCTCCTCCCACAGCTCCGGCTGCCACCTCAGATCCAAACTCTCCCAATACCAGTTCAAGCAATAACTCTCCTTCTCCTCAACAGTTACTGGTTAAACCATCTGAACTCTTCTCAGGAGACCCAGCATTATGTGAAGGTTTTCTCCTGCAGTGCAAACTCTGCTTCAAAGGGGCTCCTCAACTTTACTCCACGGACATCGCTAAAATCACTTATCTCAACAGTCAGCTGTCAGGTAAAGCCCTCCAGTGGGCAACTTCTTACCTCCACAACCGTGATTTGGACTTTGTGTCGTTCTACCTGTTTCTGAACGAGTTCCGCAGGATTTTCGACCGCGTTTTCTCCTGCAGTGCAAACTCTGCTTCAAAGGGGCTCCTCAACTTTACTCCACGGACATCGCTAAAATCACTTATCTCAACAGTCAGCTGTCAGGTAAAGCCCTCCAGTGGGCAACTTCTTACCTCCACAACCGTGATTTGGACTTTGTGTCGTTCTACCTGTTTCTGAACGAGTTCCGCAGGATTTTCGACCGGCCGTTGCAACAAACGAATGCAGAGAAACGTTTGTTGGGATTACGTCAGGGCAGACGACCCGTCTCCGAACACGCTCTGGACTTCCGCATTCTTGCGGCTCAAACGGATTGGAACGACAGGGCATTTCAAGGTACCGTACATTTTTGAATGATCTCTCTGATTACGTTAAGGACCAGATTGCAGCAAGAGACGAACCTCCTAGCTTCGACGTGCTAATAAATATGGCGATCTCCATCGACGAACACTTCCGGGAACGTCGCCGTGAACGGGACTACAACTACCAGAGACCTAGCCTGGTTAAAACCAGACCCTTGTCCTTCACTTTGCTTCGTACTAGGGTCTGGACTTTCTCCATAGAGAACCGATTCTTGCTGGAGGTGTGGCCTCTGCTGAGGAACAAAACCATTGGATCTTAGAAAAATTTTGAACAGGGAAAAGCATTCTGCTCCCTCCCCCTCAGAGCCATATATGGCTGCTCCCCCGTGGTCTGTTGAACTTGACATCTGCTCCGCCTCCTGCAGCATTTTCTCTCGCTGCAGCCTGCCGCTGCATATTCTGTGTTTATATGTTAATAAAACGTTCTAAAAAAATAAAATAAAACCATGGATCGCTGGTCCAGCACACCAGAAGACCAGAAAATCTGATGGGACTCGGGCAGCAACGTAAAACCCGAGTTTAATTCTCTCGTGACAACCTGAGGCATTTCCTCATCAGCGGAGGGAGAGGAGGGGGAGGAGGGAGCGATCACTTGACTTTTGGCCAAAAAACAAAAGAAAACTCCAGATAAGGGATTAAGAAGGGGAAATTAATACATTTGTGTCACATATAAATAGGGATGCACCGATCCACATTTCTCACTTCCGATCCGATACCGATACTTAAGAACTGGGTATCGACCGATACCGATACTTTTCCGATCCGATACTGTTCAGGTATGTGAATCTGTATAATGAAATATTTGTACTGAGACTATAAAGTTATGTGTATTTTGGAATGTTTTCTATACTATAAAGACTATACTGTTAAAGTTTGTGAGTTTCCTGTTGTGAGTGTCTTCATTGGTTTTAACTCACATAATGTTAAGACGGCAGTCACAGAATATGATGGAACACAAGTGCTCTTTGAAGCTGGATCGGAAATATCGGCAGGTTGGATCCGATATCCGATACTTAAATTATGCTGGTATCGGATACCGATACCGATACTGGATCGGATCTGCCCCATCCCTACATATAAAACAGTCCTGCATCGCTTTGCAATACTTTGAATGAGAACATGCGAATGCTCGTTGGCTGCGTGCTGGGACAGGTGGGGGCGTGGGTTAGGGGCCAAAAACTCAGCCCCTTCTGTTCTCTGATTGGTCCGGTCAAAAATCAGCCGGAGAAATCGTTGTCTATGGGAGAAGTCCCCGACTGAGCAGTGAAGGGAAATGAGAATTGAGCGGAGCTGTGCAGGAAGGCGAGAGCCAGGCTACCAGAGACCCAACACTTCCGGCTTTTCCACGTCATCAGGTGGGGACAATAATTCCAGTAACAACTCCCGAAGCTCGCTACCACCATCTATTGGATCTCAGCTAGCATTACCTGCACCTGAACCAATGCAGATTGGCAGAACAAAATTAACAGCAAGTGAAAGACAGAGACGTAGGACTGCTAACCTGTGCATGTATTGTGGAAATGAGGGACATTATATTGCTTCATGCCCGCTTTTGGGAAACGACAATGCCCGTCAATAGAATGGAAGTTATTGGTGGGCACTTCCTCTTTCACTTCCATGCGTAGATTAACATTACCTACTGTTATTCAGTTCGAACAAAACCGTTTTCCTGTGTCAGCATTAATTGACTCTGGTGCTGAACAGAATTTAATTAGTCATGATTTAGTCAAGGAATTTTCTCTCCCCGTTCTGGACATTGACCCAGTTTCTGTTACTGGAGTAACTGGGGAGACTTTAGCACAGATTCGTTTTAAGACTGATGACTTGCATTTAATCACTTCTGGTAATCACCATGAATTTGTTAGTTTCTTTGTGTTTGATTCACCCAACACTCAGATGATTTTAGGGTTTCCTTGGTTAAAGAACCGTAACCCCTACATCAATTGGGAGTTCGGCCGAATTGAGAAATGGAGCAACAAGTGTTTGAAGAATCGCCTTCGCTCAGACATCTCCAACCCTTTAACCAATGTACAAGACACTGAGAACATTGATTTATCCACCATTCCCCCCGAGTATCATGATTTGTCTCCAGTATTCAGTAAAGTGAAGGCTCTCTCTTCCTCCCCATCGTCCCTATGACTGTGCCATTGACCTTCTTCCTGGAGCTCCTCTGCCATCTAGCTGTTTATATCACCTCTCAGGCCCTGAACGTGGATCCATGAAATCCTACATCGAGGAGTCTTTGGATTCAGGAATCCTCCGCCCTTCTACTTCTCCACTGGGGGCAGGGTTCTTTTTTGTTGCTAAGAAAGACAAGACACTACACCCTTGTATTGACTATCGGGGGTTGAACAATATTACTGTAAAGAACAAATATCCTTTACCACTACTTGACTCAGTCCATGAGCAGTTGCAACCAGCCTCTATCTTTTCCAAATTGGACCTACGTAATACTTATTACCTCGTCCGTATCCGAGAGGGTGATGAATGGAAAACAGCTTTTAAGACACCCTTGGGGCACTTTGAGTATCTCGTCATGCCTTTTGGCCTCACCAATGCTCCTGCAGTGTTTCGAGCACTAGTCAATGATGTTTTGAGAGACTTTATTGGTGAATTTGTGTTTGTTTACTTGGATGATATTCTCATTTATTCCAGGAATGAGGATGAACACGTCACACATGTCCGGACGGTGCTCCAAAGACTGTATGAGAACCAACTTTGTGTAAAAGGTGAAAAATGTGATCACACTTCTTCTGTTGCTTTTTTGGGTTTTATCTTTGGAAAAGGACACTACAGGGCAGACCCCGAGAAGACTAAGGCAGTGGTGGAGTGGCCGATCCCTGAGACCAGGAAGCAACTGCAACGGTTCTTGGGTTTTGCAAACTTCTACAGACGCTTTATTAAGGACTACAGTCGCATCGTAGCACCTCTATCTCAACTCACATCCACCAACAGAAATTTCAGATGGACCCCGGAAGCCAACTCTGCCTTCGGTAAGCTAAAACAGCTTTTTTTCTTCCACACCCATCCTCTGTCATCCAGACATCACTCGTCAGTTTATCCTTGAGGTGGATGCTTCTGACACTAGGGTAGGAGCTGTTTTGTCGCAGAGATCACCTTTGGACAACAAAGTACACCCATGTGCATTTTTCGCTCGCCGTCTGTCTCCAGCTGAACGGAATTATGACGTGGGCAACAGAGAACTACTTGCTATAAAACTGGCACTAGAGGAGTAGCATCACTGGCTTGAGGGCACAGAAATGGATCTTATTTGGACTAACCATAAGAACCTCACTATCTCAGAGATGCTAAACGTCTAAATCCCAGGCAGGCACGCTGGTCACTGTTTTTCAACAGATTCAACTACACACTGACTTTCCAATCGGGTTCTAAGAATGTTAAGCCCGATGCTTTGTCTCGCCAGTTTTCTCCTCCAGATGCTCCAGAGGTTGAAGAGAACATCTTATCCCCGGCTTGAATCGTTGGGGCACTCACCTGGCCCATTGCCTAGGAGGTTCGTGAAGCCCATCGTACGGAACCAGACCCTGGCACAGGACCTCCTGGTACGCTCTTCGTTCCCACCGCCATGAGGTCCAAGGTACTCGAATGGGTGCATACGAACAAGCTCTCTTGTCACTCAGGTATTACACGTATGTTGTCATTAACCAAGACTCACTTCTGGTGGCCCACTTTGTCCCAAGACGTCAAAGACTTTGTTGCAGCTTGTCCCACATGTGCCAGGAACAAGACTGGTACCCAACCCCCTGCAGGTCTTCTCCAACCGTTACCCACGCCCAGCCGCCCATGGTCCCACATCGCTGTTGATTTTGTCACCGGCCTGCCTCCATCGGAGGGTAACACCACCATTCTCACCGTCATTGACAGGTTTTCTAAAGCAGCCCATTTCGTGCCTCTTCCTAAGTTGCCTTCTGCTATGGAGACCGCTCATCTCCTTGTACAGCACGTTTTTCGTATTCATGGTGTCCCTTCCGACATGGTGTCAGATAGGGGTCCCTAGTTCGTCTCTCAGGTGTGGCGCAGTTTTTATGGTGCCTTGGGGGCATCGACCAGTCTCACCTCCGGCTATCACCCGTAGTCCAACAGTCAGGCTGAACGGTGCAACCAAGAGCTCGAGGCCACCCTTCGATGCCTCGTTGAGGGCAATCCATCTGCCTGGAGTCGACATCTGGTCTGGGTAAAGTATGCTCACAACGCCCATACTTCTGCGGCCACAGGTATGACACCTTTTGAAGCTTCGCTGGGATATTTGCCCCCTTTGTTCCCTAGTCAGGAGTCGGACATATCGGTGTCGTCAGTGCAGCACCATTTCCGACGCTGTCGGCGTATCTGGCGCCAGGCTAAGGCAGCACTTCTCTGCACGGCCGCCCAAAATAAGAGGTTTGTGGACCGCCACGATCTTCTGCGCCCTCCTATCAGGTGGGTCAGAGGGTTTGACTTTCCACCAGGAACATCACCCTGATGGACACCCCGAGGAAGTTGGCGTCTCGGTTCATCGGGCCTTTCCCCATACTTCTGATCGTCAACCCCTCTGCGGTACGTCTTCAGCTACCCGCTTCCACGAGGATTCATCCGACGTTTCACGTGTCCCAGGTCAAGCCCGTTTCTGAGAGTCCTTTGTGCCCGCCTGCCAGCCTCCCTCCGCCTGCTCGTCTCATCGACAACCATCCGGCTTTCACCGTCCGTGCCATTCTGGATGTGCGCCCTTGTGGGAGAGGTTTTCAGTATCTTGTGGACTGGGAGGGATACGGCCCTGAGGAGCGGTCGTGGATTCCTCGCTCCTTCATCCTGGACCCCAGTCTGATCACCTCCTTCTTCAGGGCTCACCCGGAGAAGCGCTTCGGGGCTCCTGGAGATGCCCCTTGAGGGGGGGGGGGACTGTAAGAGTGGCACCTGCTGCAGCTCCAAGATGGCCGCCAATCATCCACAGCTGACGGTCATCCACCTGACGAGCTCCACCTATACTTAAGGCTGCAGTCGAGTTCTACTCTTCGCTGAAGCATTTTATGCCTACACACAGTATTTATGCTTCTAGCCAGTTTGTGAGTACATTGAAAGAAACTTACCCTGTTCTTGTTGTGTTCTCAGTCCTCGTGATCCTCAAGATTCTCCTGGTTCCAGCTCTCTGCTCATCATGCTTTGCCCTCCAGCCACTTGCCTGTCTCTCTCGCCCTCTGGGACTCATCTCAAGGAGTTAAGGATTCTCTGGAACAATCCTCCTCCTCTTTTCATCCATAAGGAAAACATCAAACAAACAAATCAATTATCCTGAAAGAACTTTCTGGTCAAGCCCATTCTGACTGTCTGTTTTCATCTTCCAGGAAATCCAGAGGACCCATGTACATTTGTAAATAGTTTTTCCCACTGTAAATAATAAACACGGTTACTTTTGCACCTCTTCGTCTTGTGTCATTCTGGGTCTCGTTACCAACTGGGTTGCCTTTTGAGATCATAACAAGATGTAAGTCACATGAGCGTTCACACTGCAGTCGCTTTGAAAACATCAGATATATATCCGATTTAAAACCACATACTGAAACGGCCTGGGTCGGATTTGAAAAAATCTGATTTGTTGCGTTCAGACTGTCATAAAAAAATCGCATATGGGTCAGATGGGGCAAAAAAATCGGATTTAGGTCAGATTTGCCTGCAGTGTGAATTTAGCCTTAGTTTATAGCAGGTCGCTCTTGTAAATGAGTCCACGAGGCTCAATGAGATTTACCTGACTAAATAAAGGTTGAATGAATGAATGAATGAATGAATGAATGAATCTTATGATGAGGGGTGGAGTTATAATCTACTTCCGGCTCTTGGCGTAGCAGCTGCTTC
>JBBPBX010009114.1:23741-46076 GCA_038048925.1 Garcialebias charrua | reverse complement strand
TGAAGAACGCATTTATAACGGCTGGAGCTGCAGGGGGTGGGGCTTGTGACCGCGTGACGAAACGCGGTCACATTTAAACCACGCCTAAAAAATCCTGAAAGAGAAATGTGTTTATACACAGTTTGATCTATAACTCCAAAATTAATTGAGCTACAATTTTGAGACTTTTTACTCATTTACAAGATTACAATTACGACATTTATAATGTTTATTGAAGAAAATGTTGAAATTCACTTTACACGGTCTTTAAAAGTAGATAAAGAGGACCCAGTTAAACAAATGAAACAAAAATAGTATAGTTTGTTCCAAAAAAGCTAAGTCCGGTCCTCTGGACATTCAAAAAACAAAACAATTTTTTTTTTATGTCCAGAGGACCAGACTTAGCTTTTTTGGATTTTTCTACCTGGATTATTGAGCAAGCATCAGGGTATTCAAAAAACAAAACTAAACACATTTTTTTGAATGTCCAGAGGACCAGACTTAGCTTTTTTGGATTTTTCTACCTGGATTATTGAGCATGCATCAGGGTATAGTTTGTTATTCACTTATTGAGGAAAATGATCCAATATCACGTATGTGTGTGTGGCAAAAGGATGTCAGCCTCTAGGATTAGCAGTTAATATGAAGGTGAAATTAGAGTGACCGTAGGTGTTTTCAATCAATGGGATGATGATCAGGTGTGAGTGGACACCCTTTTTGATGTAAAGAACAGGATCTATCAAAGTCTGCTCTTCACAACATGTTTGTGGAAGTGGATCATGTCATATTATTTCCTCAATAAATAAATAAATGACAAAGTATTGTTTTGTTGTATCATTATCTCCGTTTTCATTTACTGTTTCAGTCTGTGATTTAATTCATTTTAGTAGTTGCATTGGTTGCACAGGAGATGGCAATGTAGTGCCAGAAACGTAGGTGTGGTTACCTGGCCTTCAGGTAGTAAGCTTAGTATCAGCAGCTGTTTACCTTTGTTTGCCTTAGTTTGCTGCTCAGTTTTTGGCAACCACAGAGATGCTTTTGGTATGTATCTTCTTTGCAATTATCTTTTGTAAATTAACAGGAGAAATGTGAATCTATTTTGTCTGGTTTTACATTTTTCTTTTTAAACAAGATTGTGTGTATAAATTTGCTGCATTAAGAATAATTTGAAATATACTGTAGAGGTAAAGCTTAAATGCATTTAAATATTTAATACTTTTCTATCAAGGGTTTAAATTTGTTGATTGAAACAGTAATTTTCATTTAATTTATGTAAATGTGTTTATTATTCAAGGTTTTCAACCTATGACTCATGGAGGAGCATCAGAGAAAATAAAAGAAAGACTAAATGAGTGGAGTTGTCCAGCGTCCTCTGTTGGTGCCAAAGCCTTTTTTCGAATTCAGGCTAAGGAGATAACTCGACAAGTATAACATTTTTGTCTCATATGTTTATCTGGGTTCTCTTTATCAATTTGTAGAACTTATGAAAATCTGATGTTTTAACTCATATTTATGTAGAAATATTGAAAAATATAAAGACTTCACAAACATTCAAGCACTACAGTATCCAAAAAAATAAATAAATACACCATATCATTGAACTGAAAAATGTTGTCTGGTGACATTAAACACAGATGCTAATGAAATTAAACACTAATTTTATTAATGAGAATAGAGACAACAGATTTGTAATTAGACTAGAAAAGCAAAATAGCCATTAATCAGTATTATCTCCTTTCAGCTTATGATTTGTAAGGCTGAGACATGACTCACCTTTCTAATAGTATACAATGAGGTAGCTATTGATATGATGGACATAAAAACTATGGCTGAAGCGAAGTAGAAGTAGTTTTCAACACTCCACAAAATAACACTGAAGAGCTGAAAGATGTAAAAAGGGTTCAAAACCTGGCGGGAGATGAAAAAAAACAACATTAGAGGCAGAATGTAGGCTAAAACAAAAGAGTTTTAGTTCCAGATTTAACGCTCACCTCTTTGATAAGAAGCATGAACAGGGAGGGAACTCTCACAGCTATCTCATTCTCCCCAAAAAACAACCTCCTGACAGGAATCAGCACAATTCTTTAATTTCAGAGACTTTCATAATTTGATGCTTCTTCATCATCTTTGGTATGAAATTAAAAATGAAAAAACAACCTGAAATGTACAAACCTATAGTCCTGCAGGGTTTTAGAAAGTCCAGAGCTGTGTTCGGAGTGGATGAGTGCACAGCTCATCTTTACATCCTCCAGGCCTCTAGAAAAGTAAAAACACCTTCAATTCTACTGAGTCACAAACCGCTAATGGCAAACCTGTATGGATTATTTTAATGTATACTGTTTAAAGCTATTTTCAAATATAGTGCCTATGAAATATATTCATCCTCTTTTAAAAAAAAAATAACCATTTTATTGCTATAATAAATCAAACATGGTCAATATAAATTGGTCTTTTGGAAAAAAGTAATAAATAAATAAACAAACTTTGGTACCAAAATGAAAATAGATTTCTATAAAGTAAAAGCAGTTTAATCAAAATATGTAATGTAAAATAAAAGGGAATGGACACAGATTTTTAATGCTCTAAACATCCCAGGAGGTGAGATGGAGACGCTGTGGGTCCAGCAGTTGCCCAGATTCTTCACTAGTCTCATTTCTAAAGGAGGGAAGTAAAGAGAAAGTGTTGCAGGAAACTCAAATTAAATATATTGACTACTGTTTACAAACTGCATGTGGAAGACTCCATGGTCAAGTGGAAGGGAGTTTTGTGGGCTTATGAGACCAAATTGGAGCATTTTGGCCACTGAACTCAAATTTTGACCATCATAAACTCCCCATCCCCACAGTGAAGCATGGTGGTGGCAGCATCATGCTATGGTCATGCTTCTGGGCTTGTAAAGTTAGAGGGTAAAATGAATGCTGCAAAACATAATGAAATTCTGAAGGACAATCTGATGCTGTCTGTAAAAGAACGTCTGCTTGAGAGAATTATTTTCCAGCAAGACTCAGACTTGAAGCATTCAGCAAAAACTAATCAGAAATGGTTTAAAGACAGAAAGAGGTGAATGTTCTAAAGAGGCCGAGTTGAAGTTCAGACATGAATCCAACAGAGAATTTATGGCTCGACTAAAAAAAGGGCTGTTCCCACACAACCTGACAAGAGTTTGAGCAGTTTTATGCAGGACTACAGTGAGACTTTACACAGATAGAGCTGTGATTGCAGCCAAAGGTGTTTGTGCTGCATACCATGTGAAGAGGGGGAATTCCAGGTCTCTCTTGTAAATGAGTCCCCGGGGCTCATTGGGATTAATTTATTACTTGTTTTTATTTACCTTAATTAATATTACACCTAAAGGCTCCGGCAGAGCTCAGCGTACTGCCTGTACGCCGCTCTACGCGCGTATTCTGTGCGCACGCGTTCACTGGCACAGCTCTGCTTTCATTCTCGCGTTAAATGCTCGCGTTTTCGTCCCAAATTCTTGTTGTAATTCGAGCAGCTGCGCGCAGAGCGTTTACCTACGGGACAAACTGATGGTCATTTGCTGACACGCCTACTGAAATGATTGACAGGTCGCGTGGGAGACACAAAAAAAGGCATGAGCTGGCTGGCTGCAGCCGCTGCGGTGTTTCTAAACTTTATCCACAATATTCCTGAAGGTGGCACTGTATTTGCGATTATGGGACTTACTTCCGTTTTGACCCCGGAAGTAGAATTTCTGCATTGGCTCCTCGTTGTTTACTTGTTTATCTGTGCGCATCGTAGAAGTTCTGTTAAAGTTCTGTTTTCTGTTATTTTGAGCTAAAATTGTCATGAAGATGTCTTGTGGAGCTCTGGTACCTGTTGCGCTGTTCGTGGCTGTAAGAATAATCAGACGAAGCTGAATTTGTGGCTGCAACTAGTGTGTGTTGAACATGCTCCGAAAACAAAAACCTGCATCCTTCTTTGTGGCTGGGCTACGAGAAACCACCTGAAAAAAGACTCTGTATCCTCCAGAGGAACGAGAACACCAGGTATGATTTAAGAGACAGCTTTTAGTTTAATGATTTTATGTAGTCAGTGATTAAATGATACTATTTTCGTGCATAACTGGCAAATAAACACACGCACCTATATACTGTATGTATGCTGTCTGTGTATATTTATTTATACTGTATATATAATATAGGTGTCTGTTGTGTTTATTTATATATATATATAATATAGGTGTGTGTGTGTGTGTGTGCGTGGGTTTCTTTTATATATAATCTAGGTGTGTTTGTGTGTGTTCATAAATGAACCCTAATGTTTGTATACTGTACTTTTCTTTTCCTCCTTTCTGTTATATTTCTGCATAAGGTGAGTTCCAGGGATGGTGGATGATGCTCCAGTTGGTCCAGGGATGGATGGATGAAGCTCCAGTTGGTCCAGGGATGGATGACACTCCAGTTGGTCCAGGGATGGATGAAGCTCCAGTTGGTCCAGGAGATGGATGACGCTCCAGTTGGTCCAGGGATGGATGACCTCCAGTTGGTCCAGGGATGGATGAAGCTCCAGTTGGTCCAGGAGATGGATGAAGCTCCAGTTGGTCCAGGAGATGGATGACGCTCCAGTTGGTCCAGAAGTTTGTGTGCAGTTATGTACCACAGCAACAAATGAGTGAAAATATAATTTCTATAAATAAATCTGCGTTTGAAGTGCATTTGGTGTTGCTGTGTTTCACCTTCTTTATTTCAATAAGATACATTGTTTAATGTCTAATGAGAAGTTCTACTGCAAATAAAAACACTAGATGTGATTGTTTTTTTGGCAACTTACCAGTTTAGTTTTTTATTGACAAGTACAAAACTTAAAAACATGCATGTTGCTGTGGTTCCTCCTCCAGGAGGAGATTGATAAGAATAAAAGCTATAATTATAAATTTTAGGCTGATTGTTAACTCTAAATTGACTCTGGGTGTGAGTGAGACAGGTCCCTCTTGTAAATGAGTCCCCGTGGCTCAACGAGGCAAGCCTGTATAAATAAAGGTTGAATGAATGAATAAACTAAAAACATTTGAAACTGAATACAATATGAGAACTGTGGGTGATTTGATGTCTTTTAATGAAAATGATTGGCTGCAGAATAAATACCAGAATAAATACCAGGTCAAATACACTCAACAAGAAATGATGGGCAGTTTCTGATTTTAAACAAACTGGAACAGATTCCTCATCATGTGGGACCACTGGACGACCACTGGACGACCACTGGACGACTGGAGCAAGCAGCAAACCCCTCCGGAATCCAAGACGATGGAACTTGGCCCTTCACTCGTCTGTACCTTAAAAAAAGAATAAAACTGTCATGTTTGCATCACAAAGTCTAAAATAAGACCAAGTTTGCTACTCAAAGTAGAAAGAATAAATACAGTTGCTCCTACATTTTTTACTCATTCACAAAGATATACTGTAATGTTCAATTTTATATTGATTTCAGTAATTTTATCTTAGATTTACTTTAATATTTTTGAATTATTGTGCCAGGTGCTTGTGTCATTACTTGTTCTTCTGCTCCTGCGTCTCAGAGTAAGTGTGTCTGTCAACTTCAGCGTGGGAGACCAGTCTGTGACTTGTGTGCAGGCCTTCCTGAAAAAATAAATATTTCAATAGAACAAATGTAGTAATAACCAAAAGATGAGCTTGTGTTATGGAATATTTTCTGTACAAACAGCATCCCACTGCTTTATTCACATGAGAGTAACAGGGACCTACAATCAAAACAGTACTACAGTACAGTATGTATGTGCAGTATGTATGTATATACTGTATATATAGTGTGCATACAGTATACACATACACACAGCATATGTAAATGTATTACACACACATGTAGTTATATTATTTATCCACAGATTTGTTTAGTAAATACTTTAACAGATGCTAACGCTACATGCTAAGCTAACCACAGCTAGTAGACGGTGCTAAATCATGAAGAAAAAACAACAGCTCCAACACAGAGAAAATTATACTCTCACATTGTTCTGAAATTGTTTCACAAAATGATTTATGTAGAATATTTTGTTTACCGGAGAAAACGTGATCTGAACACGACGTCTTCGAGAGCAGATCAGGCAGAGGAGGTGCAGCTGTCAGCTCCTCCGATGGAGATAAATCCTTCACGTTTACTTATTTTTGGGATGAAGTGAAAACTGCACTTTGAACAAACGTCTACCCGACAGCAACACCCACTAACCCAACACGAAGTAACCGTTGCAATTAATTAGAAATAAACAAAACAAAAAAACAAAAGTGAAAAATACAGCCAGTAGACTGGGCTTTAACTGCTGCTCTCACTTCAGGCGGAAGTCGTTCCCATAATTCGCGCAAGGCATCATGGGGCGTAGGAATATTGTGGATATGTTAATAAAAAGTTCTAAAAAATAAAAATAAAAACAGGGAGCCATGGTCCTGCAGTCCACAGCCCACCAGGAAATATTTAGAACGTCGCGCAGCCAGGTAGNTATACTCCGAAAAATACAGTTATATAAAAAAATATAAATTAAAACAAAAACAAAACAAAAAAAAGACTTTTTTTGTAACATTTTAAACTAAAGCTGAAACGATCATGTTTAAACAGCTGATTGAAGGTCATCGGTCGCTCCTCACATGACGGCAGCACAAAAAGTAAAAACAACTTTCATACTCCTCTTTATGCAGACATCACACATTCGTTAAGAGGACAACAGTCTGGACAAATTAGAAAATTGTTCCTTGTAACAAACAAAACCTCGTCTCACCTTGAGTGACTCAATTGTCTCTGTCATTTCAATCCAAATGGAAGAGCCCGATCATATTTACAGTGATTATCCTGCGTGTGTCTGCCTCCATGCCTGTGCAGAAGCAGCACGGCCTTGTTCTGTATTCTGAACACATGTTCAATCAGCACCAGGGTTTTGTGGATTCTAATCTCACACTTGGTGATCTGGAGATCTTCGCGAGGCGGTGGCTTGTGCACTGGAATGTGAGTAAAGTGTTTGCCTGAATGAGATGGGAGCTGCAGCAGCCGATTTACATTTTTCTATTAATGGGGGGCAAAACAAAAACCGTGCAGAATACGATTAACGGAGCTCGGTCTGTAGTTTGCACTAAAGCTCAGAGGAGGCTCTTCTTTTTCTTTTTTCTGAATATAAACAGTGAAGCAGAATTTAGAAAATAGGTTCCTTTGTGCTTTTAAAATTTGTTCTTTTGGTTTGAGAAAAAAGTGTTTATATATAAAAGAATAACCTTTAACTAAAGTTGTAATTCATGATTTAAACTGATGACATTAAGAAAACATTTAAATGACTAATAAGACTCTCAAATAAAGCTCCTGTCACCATAATAATAATAATAATAATAATAATAATAATAATAATAATAATGAATTCAATTTATAATGCACTTTTCATTAATAAAAATCTCAAAGTGCTACAAAGTGTAACAAAGCAAAGATCAAAGTAAAACAAGTGATAAAATCACTTAAGAAGAAGTACAAAAGATAAAGGATGAAGCCTTCAGCTGTTTGGATTTTCATTTGGACACGTTAAATCTCGTGTTTGTGGTTTTCCACGTTCCCATCTTGTCCGTAGACAAAACAGATTCCCAAAAGGTTTTGGTCCACCCTTCAAACGTTTCTTAATCCATGTCCACATCGAGGTTGAGCTCGGTGCTCAGGTTTAGGTAGAAGAAGGCGTAAACGCAGAGCACGAAGAGCAGGATGGCTGCGACGACCAGGAATGCATCCTGAAACACAAACAGTAAGAATCATGTGACTTTCATAATCGCCATGTTTTCTAAATTCATAATGTGTTCTAAAGCAGGGGTGTGCAATCCTGGTCCTCGAGAGCCACTATGCTGCACGACTTACTTGTTTCACTGTTCCAACACACCTGATTCAACCGCTGAATTCTTCGTTTTCTGCAGAAGCCCAAAACTCACTCATTGAGTTAAATCAGGTATGATGGAGTAGAGAAACCTCTGAAATACGCAGTACAGCAGCCCTTCAGGACCAGAAGTGGACACTCCTGTGTCTTGCTTAGATAGTTTTAGGTTTTTCTCAAAATTATGTAACAGATCGATTTGCTTAAACAAATCCAGCTGTTGTAAAATCGGTCCTCAAACATTAGACACAAACTCAGACTAACTAGAGAAAGTGCATTTCCTCTGAAATTGCAGTGTGAATGCTTGTTGCAGAAGAACTTGCTGAAAAACAGCTGAAATTAACTAAAAACAAGCTAAAATTTTACAAAGTAGCTGAAATGGATGAACGAGCACATCTTAGCAGAAGAAAGCAGAAAGAACACATATTTGCTGAATTAGGTTTAAATAAGCAGAAAAAAAGCACAAAAATTGGATGAAATTAGCATAAAATAGTTGAAAATAGCTGAAAAGACAGAAAGAAGCTTCTACAAGGAAGCGGAACAAGCTGAAATGAGCTCCAAGAATGTAGAATTAGTTGAAAAGATGAATAGTAGCTGGAACAGCAGAAAAAGCTGACACTAACACAAATAAGCTGAAAGGAGCATAACAAGTTGAAATTAGCAGAAAGATAATGAGGCTGAAAATCGCAGAAATTACCACGAAAAAACTTGCATTTATCTGAAAATCGCAGAAATTACCACGAAAATTTTTGAATTTATCTGAAAACAGCTGAAATGATCTAGAAAATGCTAAAATGGTAACTGAAAATGTTGAACAAGCTTAAATTAGCAAAGGAAAGCCAAAATAACATGTATGCTGAAAGAAGCAGAAATGAGAAAAAAAAGTGGAAATGATCTGGAAAAAAGCTGAAATTAAAAAAAGGCTGAAAAGTAGCTAAAAAGGCAGAAAGACGCTTAAATTACAAGCAGGAAGTGGAGAGAGCACTTTTTTTTGCTGAATTACAGGTAGTCCCCGACTTACGAGCGAGTTCCGTTACAACGAGGCGCTCGTAACACGGAAATCTCGTAATTTGGAACGGCCGCCACGTGTCTCAAGTCCGGAATTTCGCTCGTAAGTTGGAACGGTTTTGCTAGCGCAACTACAAACACTCGTTTTTCATCGAAAAACTGCTTATGAGTGCATAAAAATGATCGGAAACGTGTGTCCACATGTTTAGCTAACGAACTGTGGTGAAAAAACACAGAAAAACTCAGTATTTTTTGCGTTTTTTCCAAAAATTTGCCAGCTCGTAAGTCTGGATCCTCGTAAGTTAGAGCGCTCGTAAGTCGGGGACTACCTGTAGTCTGAAAAAAGTTGAAATGAGTGCAAAAAATGTGAAATTAGCTAAAAAAAAAAAGGCTTAAATTAGTATACAGGTAGTAGCTGAAATAGTAGAAAAAGCTGAAACTTGCAGAAATAAGCTAAAAGGAGCATAACAAGCTGAAATTAGCAGAAAGAAGTTAGAATAAGCACAAAAATGTTTTAGTCAAATGGCAAATGATAAATGGACTGTACTTATATAGTGCCTTTCTATCTTATCAAGATACTCAAAGTGCTTTACAATACAATCTGGGCCCTCATTTACCCATTCATACAGCACTCTACAAGATCTATACAGAACTAATTGAACAAATCATTCTAAAGAGAATAATCAGTGTTTTATCACATTCATACACCAATGGGACACACATCGGAGGCAATGAGGGCTTCAGTGTCTTGCCCTGAGACACTTGGACATGTTGACTGCTGGTGGAATCAAACCCCCAACTCTTGCATTGGAAGATGACTGCTCTAACCACTCAGCCACAGCCGCCCCAAAGTTAGTTTGCAGAAAGATCCAGAAATGTGTGCAAAACAGCTGAAAATCTGTTGAAAATAGCTGGGAAAAAAATGTTAAATTTGCACAAGGAAGATGAACCAGAACAAAATGTACAAGGAACAGTAAAAGGACTGCTCTAAAGATTTGAAGAATGTAAAATTAGATCAATTCATTTTCTATGAGGAAAAAAAAAAAGGAAAAAAAAAACTAAATATTTCAAAAAGCTAAAGTTGCACCAATACCAAAAGTCAGAGCAGAGAAAGAGCTGAACGTTTTGATTTATGATTTTTTGAAATAGCTTGAAAAGTGTAGATCGAGAATCACGCCGAAAAAAGTATGGAAGAAAAATGGATAACAATAATGAATTCTTCATGAACCTTAACTCAACTAATGCAACCAAAATTCAACTGGCAGCCATTTTATTATGTGGTTGGCTACATATTGAAATGTATTTCCTCTTTTCTCTGAGGCTTTAAAAACAATGGGGGTTGTTTCAGAGGAGGTAAATCTGGTCAGTGGCATCCAGCTAAATGCATCCAGCTAAATGCATCCAGCTAAATGCATCCAGCTAAATGCATCCAGCCAAATGCATCCAGCTAAATGCATCCAGCTAAATGCATCCAGCTAAATGCATCCAGCTAAATGCATCCAGCCAAATGCATCCAGCCAAATGCTCCCAAATCATCCTGTGATTTTAGTTTGTGGAAGTTTGTTTCTATTTAACTATGGCCAGCAGGTTTACAGAGCTTCACATGCACAAACATTCAAACACTGAACACAGAAGATCAAAACATCACACACAAGGCGTGCTTTATATCCCAAAAAGTGACAGCTGAAAGCCTCCAAACAAGACCCAAGGAGAAGTATGTTCAAGCTTCTACTTTCAATAGGTAGCTTTTATGGCTCCCAACAAAGCTTAAAAATATATATTTTTCAGGCGTGTTGTACGTTTTGTACTGAACATAGACTAAATTAGTTCGGTTAGTGTCTGCCTACAATAAGCAGGAAGAAAAAAATAAATAAAAATGTTGAAATTTGTATTCTGATTGTGCCTGATCACAGCAAATGATCTGTTTATGTGTGAATAATTTATTCATACTCATTTATACTCATTTTCCACATGATTGCCGACAAACAAAATTTGAGTCAGACTTTCAGTCAACATTTACCTCAGTTTGTGATAAGTGCGT
Organism: Garcialebias charrua; assembly: GCA_038048925.1. Classification (NCBI taxonomy): domain Eukaryota; kingdom Metazoa; phylum Chordata; class Actinopteri; order Cyprinodontiformes; family Rivulidae; genus Garcialebias; species Garcialebias charrua. Next base: position 35,172 of record JBBPBX010009114.1, on the reverse strand, counting down.
GCTTCTCTGAAAAATTTAACTTCAGTGCAAGAACTTCAGATTTTATTTGATACAACTGTTAGTGTTGCAGATTTATCTCAAGTTACAGTATATTTAGAACAACATATTTTTAATTTTATTTTAGTGTTCAAACAGATATTTAGTGGTTTACTACAGTCTTTTCTAGTTTTTGTCCAAGTCTTGCTAAGATTGAGCTGGTCTGACCTCCACTGAACGGCTGCAAAATAAATTATGGGTAAACAATATTTTTATTTAATAATTCTTGCAGTCCAAGTATTATTTTGTTATAAATATGTGACTTTTTATTTAAATTAGAAAATAACCTTTAACCTGATGATTTTATTTTTTTATTTCTCAATCATTTTCTGATAGGGATGCACAATATTATTGGCATGATATCGGTATTGGACAATATTAACGATAAAGTTAAATATCGGAAATCTGCCATTCCGTCAAAATAACTTGCCGAAAACAAGGTGTTGCTTTTGTATGACAACCCAGCGAGAAGGATGCCTGCACATAGCAGAGAACATATAGATTTGAGTTGATCATTAAGATTGTATAACCACATATTGGGCTTCTGATTTAAGTAGGGCTGGACAATAATTCAATTTCGATATATATCATGATATAATTTTATTCAATAACAATATGAGTTTTAAGCACATCTTTGAAATTTCGATATACATTACACTATGATTACAGTGTTTCACTGATGCATTTCTTTTTCTGTTCTGGTTAAAGCGGCAGCTTCAGTTACAACCCAAACAGAAAGTCGTGACACAACTACCGTATTTTCCGGACTATAGGTCGCAGTTTTTTGCCTAATTTGCATGCCCTGCGACTAATAGAGCGGTGAGACTTGTTTATGGATTTTTTCCCATATTTTTAGAACAATTTTTGGCTCAGATATGACCGTTTTTCATTTTGGCAAAAAATGGTGCAGTACCACTTTCGGCCGCTTGCAGTAACATTTTTGTCTGCTAGGGTACACCGACCGTTCCCAGCTCATGTGTCCATCTGAAAAAAGCCTCCTCTGCTCGGACTGACTCTGTCGCAGCCGGCCTCCTGCTCTGGAGCTCTGACACTTCCAAAGAGTCCACCGACCGTTTCCAGCTCATGTGTCCAAAAAAAGCCTCCTCTGCTCGGACTGACTCTGTCGCTACCCGGCCTCCTGCTCTGGAGGTAAGAACTACGAAACCACAGGACAGATTTTCTTTAAACTTACAGAACGTAATTACTAGGTGGCCATTACAAACTGTTAGCTACAGGAGATGTTTAGAACAAAAAAAATCGATCTTTTAGCATTGTTTTTTGTTAGCGGTTAGCTTACTGTAAACGGATACTACATCTATATAGATAAATAACTCATGATCTACAGGACAGATTTTTATCAAACTTACAGAATGTTATTACTCCCCTCAGGACGGAGGTTGAGGAGCATCAAATGTAGAACCACTAGACTGAGGAACAGCTTCTACCCTGAGGCTGTTAGACTCATGAATAAATAAAAATAAAATAAAAAATAAACACTGCAAAATATCACATTGTGCTGATGCTGATCTGTTTTCTTGTTGCTGTGTTCATCTGTGTTCATCTGTGTTCATCTGTGACCATCTGCTCATACAAACTCATGTTCGTGCTGCTGTTTATTTCCACTATATTAGGCTTAGTGTATTACTAGTTGATGTTTTTCTTAGTTAATTCTAGATGTTATTACTGTTTTTCTCTTGCATTTGTTGTTGGATGTAACTGGGACCCCGTGTACATAATCTCGTTTTCATCACATGTACCACATGCGGTGCAAATGACAATAAAGACTCTCTGACTCTGACTCTACTTGGTGGTCATTTACAAACTGTGACCTGTAAGACATTTGAGCTAAAATTCGATTTATTTATAATTCATTTTCGCAGCGCACGTGACTGTTTGGAAGAAGTCAAAGCGAAACAATTTAAATCCAGCTGATTTGACCATTTTGTGAATTTATTAAGGAACGGTTAAGCTCAGGAACCCTTGTGCTATAATGTCAGCTAATAAAAATTTTTTTTGTGTTTATCTTGCTAAATTTTAAAGAAATAAAGCCGTCCCACCCGTGCACGTGCACTAGCGAAAATACTTTTTAAATCCAGCTGATTTGACAATTACGTGCATTTATTTAGGAAAAGTTCAGCTAAGACACATCTTTGCTATAATTTTCAGCAAACAAATAATTGTTTTTACCGTGTTAATCTTGTAAAGTCCTTCCGTGCTCGCTCGCTTCTGTGGCCGCCATTTTCATTAGGGCAAATGAGGCGCTGACGCGTCGCGTAGCGGTGACGCATAATAGATGCGACCTAAATAAAGGTGCGACCCGTTTATGGATTTTTCCAATTTATTGCCAATAATTGGACAAAGCGATCTATATATAACGGTGCAACCTATCAGGCGGAAAATCCGGTACATACGTGCGTGGTGACGTACATCACGGCTCAAAGGAGTCAGCGGTAGAGCTCCAATGCGCAGTAAGTTTTTGCTTCAAAATGAGTGCCCACGACCGCCAGAATGTGACTGAACAAGCTTTAACAAGTGAACAGAAAGCAGACGACATAATGGATGAGAGAGGAAAGACTAATTTGGTGGTGTGGAAGTGGTTGCAGGTTTCAGTGTGCTGAAAAATGTGCCAGAGAGTCGTTCCAACTACGTAGCGGTGGGAACACATCTAACTTGTTCTACAAAGTACTTTTCCACTCGACAGAATATGCTGAGAGTCAGAAGATGAAGCACGATAAAAGTTTGAACCAACGTGTCCCTGAAACAACACCCCCAGCTGTATCAAAAGAGAAACTGCATGGGTTAGGTTAGGTTATGTTGTTGTTTAAAGTTAAAACTATTAATATTGACAAAGTTGAGAGTTTTATGTTTATTTGACGGTGATTTCAAATTACTTTGAAGGCTAAATACAAACTAAAAGTGAACATTAATTTATTTGTAGTTTGTACAGTTTTTCTGAGGCTTTTCTATTGTTTATATCAACATCGGAATTATATCGTTATCGACCGAAATTAAGAAATATGCTGTGATAAAAGTTTTGGCCATATCGTCCAGCCCTAGTTTTAAGTTAATTTTTATTTCAAGAAACTGTCAAGTATATCTGTAACTACTTGTGTGCTTTTCACTTGTCACTTGTGAACAAGTTGAGTTTAGATTTGAGAAATTTTTCAAATTTGCACTATTCGAGTGTTGTCATTGTGTTAGAGAGAGTAAATGTCATGAATAAATTTGACATTAAACATAATCCAAGTTGAAGTGTTGAATCATTTTTCGCCCCTTTTTGTCATCTGCATTTGGTAGCAGGTCAAATTAATAAAGACCATGCAGAATAATGTAGTATTTTAATCCCACAGCAGAGAAAGCTTTGTAGTCTCTGTAAATAGATTTAGGGAAAAAAATATATTAATATTGGTATTGGTTATTGGCCAAGTAAGTTTTAACATATTAACATATCAGATATTGGCCAAAAATCCAATATCGTGCATCCCTTTTTTCTGATGTTTTTTCCTCCCTCCAGCAGAAAACAGAAGTTGGGGACCGATAGACGTCTAAAACAGATGTTTTAAAATGAAGCCCTGTTTGTGTGGAAACTGTTTCGGACTCTTTTAAAGTAAAACAAGCCAACTCAGCGGGAGCTCTGTTTCTGATGCGTCCGTCTGCGCTTTAATGACACAAACACTCCGCTGCTTCCAGGAATTCTCTGCAGGAAAACATCACATGTTGAAAAGAACATAAGAGACGGTGACAGGCGATGATAAATACAGAACACTGCTTATAAATAGTGGAAAGGCTGTAGATAATAATTCCATTAAATCAAGATACGGCTTACGGTTGCTCTTTCTAAAATACAGTAAATTGTTATTATGTATTTGGTTTGTAAATTTTGGGCTAATGTAGGAAGCAGAACAAGGCATTCAAATTATGTAAATACCTCTCGGTGTCTCCAGCTGATATACTGTATTTTGCTATTTCAGTATAAAAAAAAAGTTTTGCCGGAATAACAAGAGATAATTTCAGAATGACTATTAAACAGTTTTTATTTTATTTTATTTTATCAGAAATAAGAGCCTTAAGAACAATGAATTTAAACAGAAAACAAGAACTTTTCATTTTCACATAATTGTTTCGCAATTACAAGAAAAATAGAAACGTTTTTCTACTAAAACTTGAGAAAGCAAACAAACTGATTTCACAAAATAAGATCTTCTGCTGGAGCTTTTCGAACTTTATGTTTGGTCAGCGTGACCGGTTAACACGGTTCCATAAATTAGCGATAGATTTTACACACCATGTTTTTTATTTAGTTTAAGCTTTCTGGTGAGTTCACAACATTTAAATTGTGTCCAGATGTTTGCATCGAAAACACACCATGTGTTTTCACACAGTCGTTGCAGATTTCTGCTTTCCTCTGCCGTATCTGCCAACATGTCACAGTAACGTTAGCACAACATTCCACCCACAATGCAGCAAAACAAGAGCCATGTGAAACTATTGTTCTTCAACTTTACCGGAGCCGAACCTTCCAGTTCCAGGCTGGAACTGTAAACTTTTTGCATCAATGTAGAAAATAAAAATCAACAAACAAGACTCATTTGTTGTGGGTTGCAAACTAGTTAATCTTGAAATAAGCAATAAGCACAAACATTTATAATTTATTTATAAATTATTTGCAAAATAACTCGGCTTTTAGCCCAGCTGATCATATTAGACTAAAGCAAAGACTCATTGGGATGTTGGGTTCATTCTAAATGATCTGTCAGATATCCACATGTGAAGACAGAATATTTTACCGTACTTGCTGCTGTAAACGCCACACCGCCATATAAGTTGCATCAGTCCAAATATGTCTAATAAAGTGGAAAAAAAGCACAAATACGTCACTTCGCCGTATAAGTCTCATCTATTATGTGTCGCCGCTGACAACCCGGAAATATGGGCAGGTGTTGTGCCAAAAATCGATTGGCTGCCAAATGGCAGCCGTGGGAGCATGCACGGGAGGACTTTAACAAGAATTTATAATAATAATAATAATAATAATGAATTCAATTTGTAATGCACTTTTCATTAATAAAAATCTCAAAGTGCTACAATGTGTAACAAGGTAAAGATAAAAATAAAACAAGTGATAAAATCAAATAAAATCAACAATAATATCGACTAAGATCAAAGATAAAATCATGTATGTTTAGGCTTGCTTAAAAAATAAATAAAATAAAACAAGTGATAAAATCAAGTAAAATCAATAAAGATATCAGCTAAGATCAAAGATAAAATCATGTGAAAGCAGAATAGGCTTGCTTAAAAAGAAAAGTCTTAATGCCGCTTTTAAAGTCAACCAGTGACTGTGGAGCTCTCAGGTCATCAGGGAGGGAGTTCCACAGGCGGGGGGCAGCCACACAGAATGCTCGGTCTCCCATGGTCCTCAATTTGGTCCGAGGAATATGAAGTAAATTACTGTTCTGTGACCGTAGAGACCGGGTGGATGAATTTAACAAACAGTTCCTTGTTTGCTCGAAACTATATCAAAAGGTGTGTCTCAGTTGAACGTTTCCTTAATAAATGCACTTTGATGGTCAAATCAGCTGCGTTTCAAAAGCCGATTCAAAGAAGCGGAAGCACGCAGAGGGATGACTTGCTATGCGTTTCTTTGAAATTTAACAAAATACAGGGGGTCCCCGACTTACGAGCGCATCGACATACGAGGTTCCGGACTTACGAGCTCACTAACGAACAGTAAATTTGTAAAGAACATACAGAAAATACAGCACTTTTATGTGTTTTTAGATGAAAGTGTGTTAGCTAACCATTTGGAAACAAGTTTCTGAGCATGTTTATGAACTAGTATGAACGTTTGTGATGAAAAACGAGTGTTCGTAGTAGCGCTAGCATAAATTTTCCGACTTACGACCGAAAACCCGACTTATGAGCAACACGTGTTTCGGGTTCCGACATACGAGATTTCATCTTACGAGAACCTCACAGGAACGGAACTCGCTTGTAAGTCGGGCACCCCCTGTAACCACCTAAAACAATTATTTGTTTGCTCGATATTATAGTCAAGGTTTGTCTCAGTTGAACGTTTCTTTAATAAATGCACTTTAATAGTCAAATCAGCTGCATTTCGCCTGGGCGGCGCTGCAAAATGCAGCTAATTTGACGTTTGCTCAAGGAGTTCCGGAGCGAGATGAAGGTGGCTTGGTGTGGCAAGCCAAGTTTCTCTTTAATAGACACTTTTACCTATTATTGAAACACTTGCCGTATTAGTTGCAGGCCCTCTAGTGGCTGAAAATAGTAGTGTTCAATATTTTCCATGTCGAATGAATGAAATCATCAGATCTCAGTCAAAAATAGGGTTATAACTAAGGGAAAAACACAAATATGTCACTTCACCGTATAAAGTCAAAGTCAAAGTCAACTTTATTGTCAGAACTGCAATATGTACAGGACATACACAGGACCGAAATTGCGTTTCTCTCAGTCCCTCGGTGCAACAGTAACCATCTAAACACTAAACACTAAAACATTTAATAAACATAAGCATAAAATAGTAAAAAAGTGTAATACTGTCCTGAGTTTTTTCATAATAGTATAAAAGTATGAAAATTTACACCAACACTGAAACACCAAACACCCAATGAACATAAGCATAAAATGAAATAATAAAAGTGTAATACTGTCCTGAGTTTTTGCATAGTACAGTAGTATGAAAAGTATAAAAACGTAAATCTATAAAATAAACTGAAGTTTCTAGCGTTGACATTTGCAAAGAGTGGCACAGCAGCATATAAGTTGATGTACACAGTATATGTATGAGGTAGTTGATGTTGGTATAGAGGCAAAGTGGCATATGAAGTAAGGCACATAAGGCACATTTGGCATCCTTAGATAAGGCTAGTCAGAGAATGCTGTATATGTATCTGCAGTAGTGTAGATAAAAGTAGTGTAAATGTAAACAGTAGTAATAAATGTAAAGCAGTAGTAATAAATGTAAACAGTATTAATAAATGTAAACAGTGAATGTAAACAGTAGTATGACTATAGGCAGTAATGTAATACAAACATTAGTGCAAATATGAGAAGTAGTGCAAACTGAATGAACACATGACCGAGAGTTTAGTGAATAACCCGTTTGATGACACAGAGTCCAGTGTTAAAAACTTTGTGTTGAGTGGTAATGTGTGAGAAAGTTTTTTGTGTTAAGGCAGTTCAAATGGGAGGGGAGGCAGAGCAGGCAGAGTGTTTAGCATTCTGACTGCCTGATGAAAAGAGCTGTTTCTCAGTCTGCTGGTACGAGCCTGGAGACTCCTCAGTCTCCTCCATAAGTCGCAGGTATGCTAATTTATGCAAAAAAACTGTGACTTGCAGCAAAAATTATGTTATTTTTAGGAATGCAAAATACATAAACTTTTGAAGACAATATCAGTAGTGATAAAAGTCATATTTTTCTCACTCCTCACCTTCTCTTTGGAAAGCTCTACAGAGAGTGGTGAAGGCTGCACAGAAGTCTGTTGGAGTCAGTCTCCCCACCATCACAGACATTTACACCTCCAGATGCAGGAAAAGAGCCACCTGCATCATGAAAGACCTCACTCACCCAGCACACTCTTTGCCCCACTCCCCTCAGGACGGAGGTTGAGGAGCATCAAATGTAGAACCACTAGACTGAGGAACAGCTTCTACCCTGAGGCTGTTAGACTCATGAATAAATAAATAATAAGAATAAACACTGCAAAATATCACATCATGCTGATGCTGATCTGTTTTCTTGTTGCTGTGTTCATCTGTGACCATCTGCTCATACAGACTCATGTTCGTGCTGCTGTTTATAATGATGTTTTTCCACTACATTAGGGCTTAGTGTATTACTAGTTGATGTTTCTCTTAGTTAATTCTAGATGTTATTACTGTTTTTCTCTTGCATTTGTTGTTGGATGTAACTGGGACCCCGTGTACATAATCTCGTTTTCATCACATGTACCACATGCGGTGCAAATGACAATAAAGACTCTCTGACTCTGACTCTTTGTCATCAACATAATCTAAACCAGCGCATGAAGGCCAGTCAAAAGTCTGTTAATTGAAACATAACTTTGATTTATTGCAGTCCAAGCAGACGTAAGTGATACTGATATTCTCACTGATGTTGTGATGATAATACATTTGCTATTTATTGTGCAGCCCTTTTGGTTACCTTAGTGTAGCCCAAATGTGGTCCTCTTTTTCAGGGCCACATGTCTATTTTAGATAATAATCTTAATGGAAAAAATATACAGTTCATTCTATTTTTGTGCTGTGAAACAGTGATGTTGCATCCACACGCTATAGGATGTTTTAGCAGCTTATCAGCTTGTCTAATCAGTGTTCAACTCATTTTGTGCATTTCTAACTAGTTTTAAAGGCTAATACTGTAAGCAAAACTTTTAATTCAAAATCTCAGTCTTAATTTCTTCCATCTGTTACCACTCTTCTGGGGACTGAGATTTTGAATAATACTAAGGTACTTGGGAAATCTGACTGATCGTTAAGTCTTACATCCAGCAGGTTATAAACACTGAAGTTAACTTATTTTGTAAAATGTCTTGTTTCTTTCAAAATAAAAACTTGTATCTGATGGTTAACAAAATAATGGAACATTAATGCCCTTCATCTGGTCTAAAATGGAGCTTTAAGATTCCTTGTAAAACTCATACTCGTACTTTGTACTGTAGTCTCATGTTGCTGCTGTATGGACTGTACATCAAGCTCATATGGCATTTGGGAAAATAAATCAATATATGATGTTGAGCTTTAATTTTCTCAAGAAATAATTAATAATAACACCTTCCAGTATCAAATTTTAGGGCCAGATGTTGGATGACCAAAGAACTCAACCTGCACTCCTCAGTTCACAGGGAAACTTTCTTCATCAAAAAATGGCCTATTTTTACAAAGATTTTCTATTGGTTAATTGTCAAACAAAATTGAGGCTTTCCAACAAAGTGGTATTCAAGTTGAAAATGGGAATTTGGAGCACTTGTTCATAATGCAGTGCTCACACGATTACAATCTTCATCAGCTGGAGTTTCATTAGGGGCACTCAGAGTATTGAACAATGCCAGTAATTCTTTATCAAGAGAACTCATTAGCTGCAAACTTTCTAATCAACACCAGAGAGCTTGGAGGGCTTTAAGAGTGTGCAGAGTACAGTCTGATTGAAGGTTATTTTAAAAAATGGTTTGAATTTAGGAATACAAGCCAGGAAAAGTTAGTCACAATGTGAAGTCGCTGCAGATGTTTAGCATTTAATCCTCTAGCTAGGAATGTTTTTTTAATATATATATACAATTAGATTAAAAGGAGGAGGTGCACAAGTCAAAACTAAAACAGACAGCACAAAAAATTAATAATAAAAAAACATGACATTTTAATTTAATTATAAGTTCAATAATGTTCAAATGTAACAAGCTCACGACAGGCGGAATACAAATTCAACCCATCGGCAAAACTGCAAAAAGAAAAATGAGCAAAAATGAAAGAGGAAAAAAAAAACAACAACAACCACCAAGAGATAAGGATTAGCACAAATGAGGGGTGGTGGGGGGCTAACAATAATAGTAATAATGCCTCTCAAACTCAGACGATGGGGGTGACAATTAAAAGGCGTCAGCATGCACGTAGCTATCTGTGTGCTCGTTGTGGCGCCTCGTCATCAGCAGCGCTGGTCTTCATTAGCCTCGGCCCACATTTATCTCTACCCAGCAGCCTCCAAACAGCTTAGAGTCGCTGCTTAATTGGAAAACTTTTAAATTTCATGCACTCTAGTTTCATATATTAACCGCCAGGCTTCCACCGCTTGATTTACTTTTCTATTTCGCCTGGGCCTCAGAGGGAGAAAAAAAAAAAAAGAGAAGCGTTATCAAATCACAGACGTTTGATTGTTTCGGCTTGTTTTCTTCTGTTTTTCCAGGCAGCTTTGAAAATAGAACAAAGGGAGGTTCTTGCCGTTGCGTCGACGGCATCGCGAGGAAAACGTTTTTTTTTTGCTCCAGACAAACCAAGAGAATTTCCCTGAATCTGCTGAAACAAAAGGAGACGCAACACTGCAGTTCAGGTTCCCCCCCCCACCCCCCACTTCTTTATGAGAACAGCTGGTTACAGTAACTTGTCTATGAAAACAAGCTGGAGGGGTTTTGCTGCAAACACTTGAGTTGCACAAAGCACCTGCACTTGATTGAGATCATTGTTTTCGAGGAGAGTAGCCCACTGTGTTGACGCTCGCCTTGTTTCACATACGCATCTGTGTGCTTGCACGCATACACACACACCCAGGCACGAGTGTGCAGCCTCTCTTGGTCGCGTTTTGATGGAAACCTCTGGATGTGGGCCCAAGCACATCATCATCTTCATCATGTTGCTCTCGGCAGCTGCAACAGACTCAGCATGCGGGGACAGGCCCCGTCGCCCTGGCGACGAGCCACATCTCAGCAGACGTCCCCTCATCTGGTCTGATTTTTGTTCTCCTCCTGGGTTTGTTTGTGCGAGTGTGTGTGGGCATGTGTACATCAATCTGTATGCCCCTATGTGTTTGTGGCTGAATGTGGACACACACAAGCTACAAGAGACTTGCTGCCGTTGGACTGCCGTCACGATGTGTCTGATCTTTACGAGTGGAAAGAAAAACACTCAAGAGGTTTCTATTAGGGAATATTTTCTGTATACAGTAATCTGGTTTTCTTTTCTCTGCTTTGTGAGAGATACCGGATCATTTTTTTATATCACAATAATACATTTTATAAAAAGTTGTGAATAATTACAAAACAAATAACTAGAACTGTGACTTAAGGCTGGTTTATACTTCTTGTCGCACGTCTTTTACCCCCCGTTGAGTGAAAAAAAGTTGCGCAACTTCCGTCTGCACTCCCGCTGCGATCCCCCGGTGACAGCTGTCTTGTACATGGCCCCCTGTAAGAACTGCGAGACGCGGAGGTTGCGGCTCGCAGCGTGTGATTGGTTCAAAGTTTGTAGGCGTTTTTTTTGTTTGGATGTCGCTACTCTTCCAGAAGCCCGTTTTTGCTTTGACATGGATGGTTTTGAAGAGAAACTCGTCTGTGCGGGCGCACACACGCAAACCGTGCATCTCTGCGAGGGTGGAGAGAGCTTGGAGACCACACACCTTGCGCATTGCCCCCAACACACACACACCAATACATATATATTTATATATATATATATATATTTACGAACACGCGCATGCACACAGGAGCTAAAGCATGCGCGTGTATAGTTGACAAAATGAAGAGGATCGCGCATGCGCGCAGCTTTTAAAACAAAGAAAACTCCGCTGTTATGTAAAAATGCGTGTTTAAAGTGAGCGGAGACCTTGGGAGAGAAACTCGCCGACGTATGCAGTGGGAGGGAA
>JBBPBX010009113.1:46851-60801 GCA_038048925.1 Garcialebias charrua | reverse complement strand
AAAACATCTCTTGAGTGGGAGACAATCAAAGTGGTAAAGCTGCAACTAACGATTCATTTCCTCAATAATAAATATGTCATAGCTTTAGTAGACTTAATAACATATGATGTTGGCCAGCATTTGTTGGAATTGATTAATTGGCTCATCTTTGCAGCTCTTCAAAGAGACGCCGTCTTGATGAGCACAGATGAGGCCATTTCGAGCGACTCAACAATCATTCTGGACCAGTCTACAGATGAGACTACCAGCACACCGACTCAGGCACTACTGACAAGGAGTTTGGTGAATTTAGTTTTGTATTTATTTTGTCTTGTTTTTGTTTTGTTTATCTTCCACAATCTGAATATTAACATTATGATTCATCATGCCAACAGAAAGATGTCTATGTGTTTCAGGAAAAACAAGCCCCCAAAGCCCCCAGGAAGCTCTCCCTCTCCTGTCCAGTTCTAAGAGTGAGTTTGTCCTACTTTATTTTGGTGGTGTGCATCTTTGTACTACTTTTGCAACTTCATGTGATTAGCATGACCGTATGTAACCCATCTAATCAAACAGAGGATTAAGTCAAATTTGGTTATACTGTATAAGCACATTTTCAGATTCATGTTTTTTAAGCTTCATTTTGACACCTGGATTATTCTGATAATTCAAACATTTCCAGAAATGTATGCTGGTGAAGATTCTCAGTCGTCCAGGACATGATAAATCAAAAAAGGCGTTCAATACAAGATCAACTGGACTTTATTTGTAACAGAAGACGTTTCGCTGATGAGCGAAATGATTTCGTTGATGATGAGCGAAACATCTTCTGTTACAAATAAAGTCCAGTTGATCTTGTATTGAACGCCTTTTTTGGTTCCAGAAATGTAGATTAATTTATCTTTTTAATTACAATAATACATTATTATTTGAATGTTAATGAGAAATTGGTGTTATTATTTTTTAAAGAATAAACCTAACATAGTATTTGGATATTAAAGTTTTCAAGGTGGAAAGAAACAAAATCTTTGCAGGTTGCTGGAAATATCTTACTCAAAATCATTTTTTTAATTGATACATTTTTTTCCATGGTTCTACACTAACTTCTTGCACTGATTGTACTGGTGTTTCTAAACTTTTTTTTGGTTCACCAGCACAGTTAGTGCACCCAAATTTTCAACCGCGTCATATTTAACATGATAGTATTACAGGTTCTCTCTTTATTTTATTTATTTATCTGGCTTATATTCCACAATCTTAAAATATGATTCATCATGCCAACAGAAATATGTCTTTGTGTTTCAGGAAAAACAGGACCTCAAAGCCCCCAGGAAAACTCTCCCTCTCCTGTCCAATTCTGATTGTGTGTTCGTCCAACTGCCTGCTCACGGTAGGAGATGTGCCCATCACATTTCCCAAAGACATTTTATGTTTAAACATTTGAAGTTGTAGTGGCTCCCTCATTTTTCATGGTGCCCAGTAGTATACTCTCCATTTTTCATAGCAAAAATAGTTTTTATTTTGTTGAGGGTGTTTTATATTATTTTTTAAAAATATAATCAAGTGTTAACTACAGTTGTAATTGGGAGTAGTAGTTGTTGCATTGCTCCTGAAACCATTGTGATAAAATAAATGTGTTGAAGTTAAAGAATACCTTTCATTTTTTGACATTACAGAAAATTTTTGAATGTTTTGACAAGACATGTATGTTATTACGTTTGTTGGTTAAATTTGATAACGGGTTGGAGAAACATCTGAAACATCTGTAGAACTAAAAATGAGTAAAAGTTTTAGGGATGTATACTAATTTTAAGCATCACACGCTCAATTGTAGTAAAATATTGCTAAGAATGAGATTTTTTGCAGCTAGGTTTAAGATTGTTTATCTTGTAAAAAGATAAAATGTCTTATTTTTAGAAATCGTGTCAAGACAATTTTCACTTGTTGGAAGATCTTTTTGCTTATTTCAGTCAAAAAAAAATCTAATTTTAAGTTGTTTTAAACTTGTTTTCAGAGTAGACTTTTCTCCAGTGTACTACTTTTGAGCATCAGAATCTTATTATAAGACAAGAAAAGCTCACAATTGTAGTAAAATATTGCTCAAAACTAGATTTTTGTAGCTAGTTTCAAGATTCCGCATATCTTGTTTGACTTGAACAAAATGTCTTATTTTAAGAATCTTGTCAAGTGAATTTTCACTTGTTCCATTGGCAGATTTTTTTGCTTATTTCAAGCAAAAAAATCTTATTTTACATTTTTTTTTTCTTATTTTTAGAGGGGCATTTTTTCCAGTGTAATTCCCAAAACCAAATTTATTTAAGGTAGCAAATAAGAAATTCCAATTTACTCTATCGAATGCTTTTTCAGCATCTAAAGAAAAAATAGCTGTTTCAATATTTTTAAAATACGAATACTCTATTACATTATATAATCTGCGAGTGTTTGTGTTCGAGTGTCTTCCTTTTATGAATCCGGTTTGGTCTGGATGTATAATAACAGGAGTTATCTTCTCTAGTCTTTTTGATAAGACTTTACAAATTATTTTAACATCAACATTAATAAGAGAGATTGGACGATAACTGGTAGGTAATACTGGGTCTTTGCCTGGTTTTAATAAGAGACTAATATTGGCTGAATTCATATGTGTTGGTAGCCTGCCATTTCCTTCTGACTCAAGTAGCACTCTATAGAATATCGGTTCCAGTATATCCCAGAATTCTTTATAGAATTCCACTGGATAGCCATCAGGACCTGGAGATTTCTTATTAGGCATGCTTTTAATTGCTTCATGTATAAATATATATAAGGCATTTGTATTCCCAGTAGAAAATATCACTTGTGCTTTTTAATAACATTATTTATCATGTAACATTAAAATTTGGCTGGAGTAAATCATGACACTTGGTTTGCCATCTGTTCTTTACTCGTATTCTTCTAAGCAACTCCGAGACTTGTGAGGATCCAAGTTGTCTGTTGACTAGAAGTCAGATATGCTATAAAACCTAGCTGCATAACAATATAAAGGTTTTAACATATAGCTGCATACAAGTTGCACACCTGAGAAGTTAAGTTCTGCAGATTAGCTTTGCTCAGAACACATCTGATGCAGGTTTGAGGCATTGAAATAAAGGTGTATCAGTGGCGCGTCAGTAAAGCTCATAACTGTAAAAGCTTCAATAGCATGGTGAGTCACAAAATCAGGGATTGATGTATATCCATAAAACATATCCCTACATCTGAGCAGACTTATGGGGGTGGACTGCATCATGATTAATCTAGCCTTCTATTAATAACTCATGACCTCCCTATGGGTGCAGATCTGGTACACAGGTTTTATGTGCTCTCATGACAGGAAGCAAGCCTAAAAAAAATACTGTGATGTCTGTCTACTTCAACGGTACATCAAAATGGTCAGTAAAATGTGATGCATCTCATGGAGAACAAATCTTAAGCATTTAAAAAATATTGGTGTGAAGCTCGTTCAACCTTTATTTATACAGGTTAGTCTCACAGAGTAGTAACAACACTGAACACACCAGGATACCAAAGAGAAAAATTAAGAAACCAATAAATGTATTTAAAATAATTTACAGCTTCTGGAACCACATCACAACAAAGTGCATATGGCATTGTACAGAACATCAAACGAGTCCAAATCAAATCAAATGAAACATCTGAATTATGACATGGAGAGGATCTACAAACCCAAATCGGAAAGGTCCTGGCTGGGATTAGATCCGGCAACCTTCACACTGAGAGGCAACAGCTCTACCAACCACCACGCACAAACACTGTGCCACTGCCCTCAGATACCACTCACCAAATGATTTAAAATTGAATAAGTTATAGCCTTTTTGTGTTTGTCATGCATCTTGACTCAGGTTGACTCCAACACTTATTGTAGTCTGTAGATGTTCAGCCAGTGATTCCTTTGAGTTTCAATAAAGTCCATCCTTTGTTAAAAGGCAGATAATGTAATGCAGATAGGCAATTACATTATCACCCGCCTTCCATGTTGGCAGGCAATAATTACATGCAGTCCAATTCACTTTGAATTCAAATCTAGTTAAATAATATTTTCCAGAAGAATCCAATCATGGTCCTCGATGGCTGCTATCCTGCATGTTTTACTTGTTTCCCTGATTCGGTAGAGGAATGACATCTTCATGTTCTGCAAAAGCTCATTATTCGTCTATTGATTTAAATCGAGTGTGTTGAAGCAGCGAAACCTCTAAAACATGCAGGATAGTGGCCCTCGAGGACGAGGATTGAAAACCTCCGATCTATTCAATCTAATTTTATGAGACAATCAGAGACAGTATATTTACAAAGTGCCAGTTGTTAAAAAGTTAAGGAAACCAGCAGCTTGCATCAAGTATGTTCTCTATTAACTTTTGTATCACCAACCAAATCCCAAAGAGGTCACAGATCTTTGTTTATGAAATTTTGTTCAATTTTGCATGGTGCACTGTACAATTTTGAACAACAATAAAGTTCATATTATTATTAAGATTTATTTTGCAAGGTAGGCCTGGGCCTGAAAGAAGCCTGGACTGTGGGAGGAAACCAGCGCAAACACTAGGAGAACGTGGAACAGAAAGCCAACCCAGGTCCAGTGTTTCCCAGACCAAGGAGGATGCCCTGTCAACAGAACCAAGCATCCCGCCTACCAAATCTTCCCTGCCCCCAGTCTACTCTGCCACTTCCAGATGGGGAGCGGAGATTGCAGCAGCTCAGCTCAGACTCTAAACTGTAACAACTGTGCACAATACAAACGTAGCGCTGTGCTCCCCCCACACCCATCGATAACTGTTGACACTAACGTAGCACTACGCTAACCGTCCCCTGTCGACAAATGTCGAAGACACGAGCACCCTTGTCAGGGGAATTTTGGTAAAAGTTTGTGGATGTTTATCACTGCTGATGTTAAATTAATGTTGACCTGTGTGTGTGTGAGGTCAGAGAGTTTTGACCTGATGACCGCTTGCTATCCACAATACTAGCAATAACAGCATTGTTAAGGCTCACCCATAGCTCTGCGTACGTCCATACGCAGCTGTACGCACGTACTATGCAGAGGCACAAGCGTATCCCTGCAGGGCATGTATGCGCAAAGCTCAAATTTTACG
The DNA here is from genome assembly GCA_038048925.1 of Garcialebias charrua. Classification (NCBI taxonomy): domain Eukaryota; kingdom Metazoa; phylum Chordata; class Actinopteri; order Cyprinodontiformes; family Rivulidae; genus Garcialebias; species Garcialebias charrua. The sequence goes on along the minus strand of JBBPBX010009113.1, from coordinate 55,696 downwards.
ACCGCGTACGCAAACGCGTTGTCGCACAATAAACTGCCCGGCGCCAGACTGTTTTGTATGCGATACAAATGTATTAAATTCCCCTTCTTCATCCCTGATCTGGCCTTTTCTTTTGTTTTTTTGCCAAAAGTCAAGTGATCTCTTCCTCCTCCGTTGACTCCATGACTGAAATGATGAGAAATGAACTAATTTGTCACGAGCGAATTAAACTCGGGTCCAACGTGGCTGTGGGAGGTTCTGCAGATTTCCTGGTGTGCTGGTCTGTTTTATGGGCTGCAAAACCAGCGCTCCCTGTTTTTTTTTTTTTTTTTTTTTTAACTTTTTACATATAAGCACAGAACACCGCTACGGCTACAGCTGCCAGCTCGTGCCTTTTTTCTCGACCCGTCAATCAATTCAGTAGGCGTGTCAGCAAATGACCAATCAGCGACCTCAATTTGTCCCGTAGGTAAACGCCCTGTGCTGCAGCTGCTCAAATGATGTCATGAATTTGGTGCGAAAACGCGAGAATGTACGCAAGAACAAACGCTGAGCTGTCGGGGTGAACTGTCTGCGTACAGTACACGCGTACGGCCGTACGCAAAGCTATGGGTGAGCCTTAAGAAGGGGGAAGGTGGAGGCCTCTGTCATGTTTAACAATGGGCAGGTTCTTTTCACAAAGATGGCTTCCACTCTTCTCTCAAACCAGCAACAAACTGGTTGATCCACTGTGAGGTGATATTTATAAGACTGAGTTTTGTTGCAACTCCTCAGACTGATGAAGTCTTTTGGATAAAAGACGAAACATTTCAACACGTTTTTTATTTTATTTTATTTTTCTATTCGTACAGAGGACCTGACTTAACTTTGTTAGATTTTTCTACCTGGATTATTGACTATACATCAGGATACTACAGATCTGCGGCACAAATTCCAGTCATAAATCTTTTGCTTGTAAATCAGAGGGTGTTGTGATGGTCAGCAGCCCCCGGTGACCCCACATCTGCTCACGTCACCGCTCCTCATGCCATACTCCTGCCTTCATGCTCTGTGTTCTCCTGCCCATTTCTCCTGTCCCCTCCTGCCACAGTTTTCTGTTTGCCTATCACCCATCAAGCTGGCTCCTGTCACTCCATGCCATGCCTCCCTTGCTCTTCCACAGCAATCAGCCTTGATTCCACGCACCTGTTATCTGCATTATTTAAGCTCCAGTCATTCTATTCCTTGTTGCCAAATCATTAAACCTTCCATGGTACCTGATTCTAAAGTCTTCATAGTTCCTGTTTTCATGTCACAGTCTGGATTCCTTACCTTGTTTTAACCTCACCCCGTACAACGGATTCTTCGCCTTGCCTGCCTCTCTTTGGATTTTGTCTAGTGATGGTGAGATGAAGCTTCATGAAGCACTGAGGCTTTCCATTGCATAGCTCGACTCATGATCCGACACGCCATGGTGCTTCATTTGCTCTACTACACCATCAAGTGGACTATAAATGTAAAACTGGTAGATGGATTCTAATACCGTATTTTCCAGCCTATAAGTCACCGTTTTTTTTAAACTAATTTTCATGTCCTGCAACTTATAGGGCGAAGCGACATATTTAGGGATTTTTTTCCCCATATTTTCCATGATATATAGATATGACCGTTTCCATTCATTCTGACGGGGGAAAAAAGAGCAGTACCACTTTTGGCCGCTAGGGTCCACCGACCGTTCCCAGCTCATGTGTCTGACAGAAGCCTCCCCTGGTCGGACTCACTCTGTCGCAGCCCGGCCTCCTGCTCTCTGGAGATCTGAACTACTGTTACCTTGCTAGCAAAATAGCTCATGAACCACAGGACAGATTTTGATGAAACTTACAGGAAGTAATCACTGGATGGACATTTACAACTGATTAGCTGTAGGAGATGTTTGAGCGAACATTTGATTTATTTATAATTTATTTTCACAGCAGCGCACGCACGTTTGGAAGACGTCAAAGCGAAACAATTTAAATCCAGCAGATTTGACCATTACGTGAATTTATTAAGGAAAAGTTCAGCTCAGAAACACTTTTACTATGTCAGCAAACAATTTTTTTAGCCGTTTATCTTGTTAAATTTTAAAGAAATGAAGCGTATCCGCTCGTTGCACGTGCACGCCCAGCACCGACATTTCAAAACTATTTTTTTAATTCAGCTTATTTGACCATTACGCATATTTATTAAGTAAAAGTTCAGCTCAGACACATCTTTGCTATAATTTTCAGCAAACAAATAATTGTTTTTAAGTGTTAATCTTGTTAAAGTCCTACCGTGCACGCTCCTGTGGCCATTTGCGGTGACGCGTAAAATACGCGACGCTTCAGCGGTGACGCATAATAGATGCGACGTATACAGAGGTGCAACACGTTTATGGATTTGTCCACTTTATTGGACATAATTGGACTAATGTGACATATAGGGTGGAGCGACTTAAAAGGCGGAAAGTACGGTAACTGGTTCGCATAGCTTTAAGTTGAATAAAAGAAACAAGAAATCATGTTTGTGAGGACATCAAATAAAGTCTAAATTTGATCTGCAAATGATCTTAATCTGTATTTGTGGTGATGGTGATGATGGATTTTTCTGTCTGCCTCTTATATTTTGAATCTCGCACATACAAACCAGCCAGTTCCTGAATCGGTCACGTGGTATGGACCGCTAGCGAGGCCTCAAACGTCTCTACACGCCTCGATACAAGCTCCACATAAATCCTCCTAGATTACTCGACACAGAAGGACACCACTACTGCCTTCCTCCTTCTACGACTACACCTACGGATCATGACTTGGCTCTGGCTTCTGCTCTCGTTTCCCGTGCATGACCCCTGCTTCGTTATCTGGACCCTGCTTTTGAACTTGCCCCCTGACGAACCACGAACCGCAGCTTCTCACGGCCAATGACGTCATCGCTACTATTCTGACATGTGACTATCTCCGTCCTGCTTGTGAGGACCTGTCACCGCAGCTGATCCTGACTCTCCATCCAGAAACCAAAAACATAAAAACTGTTCTGTTTGTACTCCTGTGTCTGGCTCATTCTGAATCCTAGACCTGAACCTGACTGGTGTAGTTGTGAATAAAGTTTTGTAACTTAGTAAAAATTTCTGCTTTGTGCATGATAGGAATTTGTTTGTGCAAAAAAGATTTGTATTTGTTAAAAAAAAAAGAATTACACAAGTTACAAAAAAACTTCTACTATTCCTGATTTCAAGTTCTGCCTTTCGTTGCAGTTTGATTTGCTTTAAAGTTGAGCATTTATTTGAAACTAACAGGGTGTCTACTTTTCAAAGAGTCTAAACCAACTCAAACATTTATCTCAGGACCTCCGGCTGTATTGCTCTTTCTTTCTGAGGGTAAATTGATGCAGATTCTCCCTGGACTTGGTTGTTCGTAGCAGATAGGGCTGGTTATGAGTGTGAGTATCCTCTGGTGGCTTTTGTAGAAGGGGATTAAATGCATAAATATGGCAGGGGGATCTAATAACTGTGTGCACTGAAGGGGGAATATGCATCATCTACACTTTGTAAACACAAAATGCCAGCGTGCGTAACTGCATCTGTAACCTTGACAATGACAATAATGCCTATTAAAATGGAAATAATGATGGCTTGCCCAACGGGATTACCCCATCTGATCCGTTTGTGCAACAGTGTTGCAGTTACAAGTGGCTGGAATCATAAATCCTATTATAGTGCAATCATAGTGCTGCGACCTGAGATTGATTACCACATAAACATAGTTTAAAGAGTACGATATTCAATTTCAACAAAGGCTAACTATGAAAACACAAGGCACATTGGAATAAATAAACTCACAGAGCAGCTCAGAGAAAAGCAGATTTAAAGCTAGCTTTATCATCTTCTATGTGAAGAATCAGTTTGTTGGAATGAACGTTGAACAGCTCACAGAAACAAATGGTGTTACACAACTTTCACACTGAATGACGACCCGGTTGGGCTCTCCATCACCTGTTAGAACAAGGCTGGAGTGCGGATAATTTGGAAAACAATGGTGGAGTCATCATTGTTTACTACAGTGATAAACAACAACCTCACTATGGACGTTTTGTGAACCTCAAAATCCTTCACCCTCTATCGAACACGTCAGGGAGGCAACAGATGGAATACATGAATTTTGGTTAAAAAGTAATTAATACTCTGAGTAGTTTTAGAGAAGAGTACTTTGTACTTTTACTTAGGTTTTTTTTTTTAACACCAGTGCTTTTACTTGTTATTGAGTACAATTTAAGCAGTGTAACAGTACTTGTACTTGAATACAAATTATCAGTACCGGTACTCTTTCCACCTCGAACACTTCTTAAACTTTCTGACTGATAGAAGTGGAAAAAGTTTTGGTTTACGGAGCCTGCAACAAGTTTGTTACTAATTTAAAGTTAGATTTGTTGAGCACATTTGGGAACATGTTCAAAAATTTAGCGAGCCCATCGCGTTAAGGCTCTGCAACCTGTAAAAGTTACCCACAGTTGCAGTTCAGTGAGATACAAGCTTGAGTATATTAATGCCCATGTCAATCCAGAAACTTTTTTTTTGTTTGAATAAAAGATTGAAAAGTTTGTTTGCACACCTAACCAGGTAAAACATTATGAAAAATGTATTTCACAAAATTCCCAGAAGGGGAAACACAGCATGTCCTGTTTTCCACGTGTCCAGTCAGTGAGGCAGGAGGATGTGCATCAATCCAAGTGTAGATAATATCTTTACTTACGTCATGCAATTTAACTCTAATGACTTCACTTCTTCAGTACAGAACAGAAGTCCAGATGCATCAACTTCCATCCATTCATTTGTTATCTGCTTCTTCCTTTCTGGGTTATTGGGGGTCACTGGTCTCCATATTCAGCAGTCACTGTGTGAGAGGCGGGGGCCACCTGGACAGGTCACGAGTCTGCATAGAAAGAATACAAATGTTTTATTTAGTTTTTTATATTTTCATTAGTCTGTGTGGCATTTCATTTTGAAAATCAGTCACTTCTATCCTAATTTTTAAGACTTGATTTTGCACATTTTGGGACATCGGTAGAACATTGTACACTTTTTTTGACATTTCCAGAAATGTCATGATGGGACATAAACGTCACATGACACAAATTGCAGTACTTGAAATGACAAGAAACCTTGAAGACTCTGATTCTGAACTGTACACTGTTAAATAAAATAAAAAAAAGTTATAAAACAAAGTTCAGAAGGGGCTCTTGCCTAGTCCAGAAGGAAACAGCAGATGATCTAACACTACGTGAAGTGTGTCTGTGCACGTCCCAGTGTAGCATCCTGCTGAGCTGGTCAGTTCTAGTCCTCACACTGAATCAGGACCCACATATGCAAGTTCTAAATTAACCCAAATCCTCCATGTCCTCTTGCAGAAAAAGTCAAAATAGCATAAAACAGGAGAAATGCTGCAGTCAGAGATGAGTCTCGCCTGATAAGCTGAAAAAATCAGGTCCCTGCTCCAGACTAGTAAACCCCAGAAATGCCACTAGCTCGGATGAGTCGCGTTTGGATCTGCTGCTGATGTAGACGAGTCGGGTCACTGCTCCGGGTTAACAAACAAGCAGAAATGCTGCTGACTCAGGTGAGCTGTACAGATATCAGCATACGTTTACATACCACATAAACACAAGTTAACATTTTGATTGACTTTAAATAGAAATCAAGATTTTTTTTTCAATATCTCCAAGGTGTTTATTAATTTATTGGTGTGTGTGAAATAGAATGAATATCTCTGAATATTGCACATATTTTAGTGACAGATTGATTCAAATGAACAGAAATCCATAAAGTGAACCAGATTTAGCTCCTCTGGTTTTGTGTCTTCTGCACAGAAATGTTTCTGTAGTGTTCACCCTGGAGTTAGACATCTGTAACATTTAAAATATAATGTAAATCCATCCATCATCTTCCTCTTGTTCTGGACTCAGGTCTCGGGGGCAGCATCTTGAGCAGGGAGGTCCAGACGTCTCTCTCCACAGCCTCTTCTTCCAGCTCTTCTGGGAGGACTCCAAGATGTCCCAGACCAGCCGGGAGACGTGGTCTTCACTGGAGTCTCCTCCCAGTCAGACATGCCCGAATCACCTCAACTGGCTCCTCTTGACGTGAAGGAGCAGTGGTTCTACTCTGAGTCTCTCCTGATAACTGAACTTCTCACCCTGTCTCTGAGGGAGAGTCCAGCTACTCTGCAGAGGAAACTCAGTTCAACCTCCTGGATCCACGATCTCATTCTTTTGGTCACTACAAGAGTTCATGACCAGAGGTGAGGAACGTAGACCGACCAGTAAACAGAGAGCTTTGTCTTACAGCTCAGCTCCATCTTCACCACAATGGACCAGTACAGGGTCCACAATACTGCAGACGCTGCACCAATCCATCTGTCAATCTCACGCTCCATTCTTCCTTCACTCATGAACAAAACCCTGAGACACTTGAACTCCTCCACGTGAGGCAGATTCTCACCCTGGACCTGAAGAGAACAATCCACACTTTTCAGACTGAGGACCGAGGCCTCAGATTTGGAGGTGCTGGTTCTCATCCCAGCTGCTTCATGCTCGGTTGCGAACCGCTCCAGTACAAGATAAAATCACAGCACAATGACGCCACATCATCTGTAAAGAGCAGAGAAGAAATACTGAGGCCACTGAACTGGACCCCTCCACTCCCTGGCTGCACCGAGAAGTTCTGTCCATACAAGTTATGAACAGAATCAAGACAAGGGGCAGCCCTGGTGGAGTCCAACTCCCACCCTCAGTGGGTCTGACTTAACGCTGGCAATGCCAACCAAACTCAATGACCATGCAATAATAATAATAATAATAATAATAATAATAATAATAATAATAATAATTAGATCCAAGCAACAAATCTGAATTGAGCGTTAAGACCTGCAGTGTGAATGTAAGCTTATTAGAACTAGAGGGTAAACGTGTATTCTCACTTTTAGTTTAGTGTATTATACCTTTACTAACATTTTCTCTTTAAACAAATTTAGCCCTAGGAAGTTATTGTTTCTGATATATTTATTTATTTTATCCTGTATTTTTAGAAGCCTATGAAGAAATGGTTATGTTCAGGCTTCTGGCTAAACTTCACCGTGTGCTTAATTATTTTGTTTTCTGACCGGTGTCATATGTTTGTTTGTTTGGAGTGGATGTTTGTCTAAGAGGAAACATCTGCAAACTAAACATCTGGATAGAACCCCTGCATCAGTTTAAGTGGTTTGTGCAGATCTTGAGGTGTTTAGTAAGCGTGCCATGGAGCGCAGCGTTAGCAGATGTAGCTCTGTTGTGGACAGAAGAGGAAATGGTCGACAGAGTTCTTGGCAGACTCTTCAAATCAATACGAATGAAAATGTTTTCGAAACAGAGCAGCAAGTCTGGGCTTATTGTTTTTTTGCTCGACGCAGAGATCGATGCGACGAGGCTTTACAAACACGTCACTTTGACATCAAATAACAGCGTCGCTGTGTTCATTCATTTTATTGCCTTTCTTTGTGGAGCCTGCTTAAAAACACTTGTTTTTATAACTTTTTATTTCCTCTGTTTGTTGCTCCCTTTTCTTTTTCTAGTCTTAGAGACAGTGAAATTAGGAGGCTTCATGTTTATTCATGTGTTTCCAAAAAGTTAAAGGCATAAAATTAAAATGAAATTTTTTTTAAAGGTTGTCAAAGGTGAACTTGGGCTTTGTCCATGCAGGAACTTAGTTTTTCCAAGCATTCTTTTAATTTGTAATAAAAAATCTTAGTTAGGAATATTTGGTGAATTGTGTTTTAGCTGGCCTCATCATCTTCTTTCTATTAGAATCTGGTGGTGGTTTAACCAAAAAGGCAGGCAGGACTCTGAGAACTCTGGAGGTAAGAATGAGTAAACTGTTTTATTACATGAAAACAAAAAGTTGGAGTGGCAGCAAACTTACTTCACCTCGAGGAGACACGACATGGAGGGAGGAACACAGGAACAAGGAGCCGTACATGACAAAGCCCATACAACGAAGAACAGAGAGATGCAGACTAATATTCAATTCAGTTAATTTATTAGCACCAAATCACAACAAAGTTGTCTATTTTACCAGGTAGAGCCCATTGAGATCAAGATCTCTTTTACAAGGGTCACCTGGTCAAGTGGTCAGCAGCACACGTCACATGGTAATTGACAATAAGCATTTGCATTTATCAAAAAAGAAAATAAAGAAAACTACAATCACAATAAATAGATGTTGACAGTTCAAAACCAACAGGATAAGACAGATTTCTATATACATTATATACTGTACATAACAAGCAGACAGACATTGGTTGAGCAGATACAGTTTTTAAAAAATCAACAATGACATGTATATTGAATAAGTAATGTTTAAAAACATCTGCAAAGGTCAAGTTTCTTGATGACATTATCTAATACGGTTGACATGAAGGATCAAGAGATGAGTGTTGATAGTTTCAGATCTGTCTGTAAGTTGTTCCAGGCTGAGGGGACGGCGAAGCTGAACGCTCTTTTTCCTAGTTCAGTTCTGACCGGAGGAACTGACAGGAGGACTAGATCGTTAGAGCGCAGGGAGTTGTATGTGTGATGTTTGTATTGGTAATTAGTAAAGTTCTCTATCTAAGGAAGCAGCAGATGCATTGAATCTTGGCTTTGTCGCAGTCTCCCATCCTGAGCAAGCACAAAGGCAACAGTGGAAAGGAAAAACTCCCTTTTTAAAAGAAAGAAACCAGCAGAACCAGGCCAAGCGGCCATCTGCTTTGAGAGGACAGGAAGGAGAGACAAACACAGAATGGCAGGTCCAGATAAAGGTGCAGGTGTACCTGAACACATTTGTAAGACTTTTCAAACCTTT
>JBBPBX010009113.1:35387-46619 GCA_038048925.1 Garcialebias charrua | reverse complement strand
CCATTCATTCAACCTTTATTTAGTCAGGTTAATCTCATTGAGCCTCAAGGACTCATTTACAAGAGAGACCTGTCTACAAACTAAATAATGATGACAATTACAGCAACAGTAGATTTTCCTTGGACAAACAACAATAGACAATCATTAGAGAAAAATACAGATTATTTTTTACAAATTAAAGCAAAGATGTCAAAGTAGCAAAACAGACAGACAATACATGTAGAAAATCAAAAACAGGAACATATCTGCATTGGTTTTTGCCAGGATTCCAACAGATTCTTAAAACCATTTAGAGAAGTCAAGGTCGAGAGCTTCAGATCTTTTTGTAAAATATTTCATGAAGCAGAAGCAGAGTAGGAGAAGACCCTGTTGCCAAGTTCAGTTCTCACTGACGGAACACTGCAGGTAATAATGTCCTGAGAGCACACGCTATAGCTGCACTCACGCAGAGACATGTAGGGTCCAGGGTGTACCCAGCCTCTTGAACAGTGACTGCTGGATATGGGCACCAGTGATTCCCGTGGCTTGTTCAAGTTCAAGGATCTTTATTACCCCCATGGGGCAATTTGATTTACAGTCGATAGGCACATAATGTGGGAGTTGTGCTCTGCCAGCTCCTGCACCCACAGTCAGACTCTAATTAGCTACATCTGAGGATCTTCAACGTGTTGAGCATGAGGAGCATACGTCAGAAGACATTCAGCCAGCATTGGAGCATTACCTGCCAGTCGTAGTCTTGTTCTAGTTGTTCTAGCCTTCTACTCGTGTTTAAAACCAAACATTAATGATTTATATTTTTCTCCATGCCTCTACTGAGTTACCTTTGATGTCCTCCTGTTTCCTGAACCCTCCTCTGTGGACCCCCAGCTCCTCTGTGTCTCATCAGCTGCCTCCATGCCTTCCTACCACTTGCCTGAACACCTGCACCTCCTTCACCTGGAATCATTTGGGGTCAACCCCCCACCACCACCACCTCTGACCCCCATCTCCATAGTAAGGAGAAAACCGCAATAACATTATCACCCTTCACTACAAGAACTCTAACCACCTCTTTGTTCCTCAGGGTTCCAGACCCCTCCCTGGCTTATGTATTTCTCACTTTGTAAATAAACACTGTACAGGTAGTCCCCGACTTACGAGTGCTCTTACTTACGAGGATCCGGACTTACGAGCTGGCAAATTTTTGGAAAAAACGCAAAAAATACTGAGTTTTTCTGTGTTTTTTCACCACACTTCGTTAGCTAAACATGTGGACACACGTTTCCGATCATTTTTATGCACTCATAAGCAGTTTTTCGATGAAAAACGAGTGTTCGTAGTCGCGCTAGCAAAACTGTTCCAACTTACGAGCAAAATTCCGGACTTACGAGACACGTGGCGGCCGTTCCAAATTACGAGATTTCCGTGTTACGAGCACCTCGCAGGAACGGAACTCGCTCGTAAGTCGGGGACTACCGTAAACTTATTCTGTCTTGGTCTCTGTCCTCACTGGTTCTTATATCTGGGTATAAACCATCAAAAAAACACACACACAAAGAGATGAGCATCCTGCCATGCCAGGTGACCTCAGGGAAACACTGCATGCTGTGTGAGTTGTTGTAGGTAACCAGGAAAATCCAGAGTGGACTTTAAGTGGTTTGATTATTCTCCTATTTATCAAGTGGAATGGATTTGTTCACATAGCAATAGAAACAGCTGAACTAATATTTCATGGTAAATGAGAGAGGCTCCAGGTGAATATATATTTTTAAATGTAAGGGGGACACATCCTTTTCACATATACTATAATTTTGCGATGCCTACGATACATGGACACCATTTTAAATGGCACTGTTTTCTCTTGACAAACAGTACAAAAGCAATATTGGCACCACTGAGGAACCAAAATTAGGGATTTTTTTCCTGTTTATGTATTAAAGTAAAAAATGTGTATTTAAAATGGAACAATACAGTATTGTGAGAATAAAGCCAAAATCTGCAGAAATAAAATGTGTTCATTTGATTTTAAGAGAGGAATCAAAAACTAAACCATCAATATGCTGGTCTCTCACTCATTCAGGACACGGTAAATCAAAAATCCTATTTTTGGACCAACCATCGTTGGCATAAAGCCTTTTGAAAGCAATATGCTCTCTAGCTACAACATTGCATTGTGTCCTACACTGAAATAAGTTGGTGAAACTTAAAAAAGTATACATGACAATAATTGATTATTACATCTTTTTATTTATTGTGTATTTGTATATTTTATTCTCTTGCATGTTTCATTTTCAGACTACTGAAGGATTTCTTGAAGGTGGACCAACATCCATCCTTGAAGGATAGTTCAGAAGCTGTAAGCTGCATCACAAGCAGTGATGATGGCTCCAAACCATCAAAGTGTTGCAGTTCAGAGGAATCTGCTTCTCTGAAGTGTGAGACATTAAACAAGTCACACCAGACCCACAGGAGAAAAAAAAACAGTCCAACACTTTTTTGATCAAGATTTTTTTAAAGTGCATAAAGTTAAAATTTGGACACAAAGACATAAAAAAGTTTAGTGATTAAAAAATGATAGAGCACAAAGTTCAGTATATATAATCCCATAATTTGTTCAAAAGTGTCAAGAAATTAAACATCAACTCAATCAATCAATCAATCAATCAATCAATCAATCAATCAATCAATCACCTTTATTTAACCAGGTAGAGCCCGTTGAGATCGAGATCTCTTTTACAAGGGTGACCTGGTCAAGTGGTCAGCAGCACACGTCACATTGGCAATAGGCATTTGCACTTATCAAAAGAAAATAAAGAAAACTACAATCACAGTAAACAGATGTTGACAGTTCAAAACCAACAGGATATGACAGATTTCTATATACATTATATACAAAACAAGCAGACAGACCTCGGTTGGGTAAATAAAGTTAAAAAAAATCAACAATGACATGTATATTGGATAAGTAATGGTTAGAAACATCTGCAATGGTCAAGTCTCTTGATGACATTTTCTACTACGGTTGACATAAAGGATCCAGGAGAGATGAATGTTGATAGTTTCAGATCTTTCTGTAAGTTGTTCCAGGCTGAGGGGACGGCGAAGCTGAATGCTCTTTTTCCTAGTTCAGTTCTGACAGGAGGAACTGACAGGAGGACTAAATCGTTAGAGCGCAGGGAGTAATGACTGTGTGATGTTTGTATTAAGGAGGTGAGGTATGACGGGACTAGGTTTAGGAGGGTCTTGTAGATGAAGGATATCCAGTGAGTGTATCTGCGAGTGCTGAGAGATGACCAGCCAGATTTTACGTAAAGCTCACAGTGATGAGTGCGATAACTGGAGTCAGTAATGAACCGAAGGGCACCGTGGTAAATGGAGTCTAAGGACTGTAGGTATTTTGATGCAGCACTCATGTACAGCACGTCACCATAGTCTAGTATTGGCATGAATGTTGCAGCTACTAATGTTCTCCTGGCTTTGCATGAGAAGCAGGATTTGTTTCTGAAGAAGAAACCTAGCTTCAGTTTCAGTTTAGTGGCCATTTTGGAGATGTGGGTTTTAAAAGACAGTTCAGTGTCAATGTTGAAACCTAGATATTTGTAGGTGGAGACCATTTCTATTTGTTTTCCCTCTTGGGTTCCAATTTGAGGTGGGTTCTCTGGTTGCTGCTTTCTGTTGGCAAGAACCATGCACTTGCTTTTGTCGGCATTTAGGACCAGTCTAAGTTTTTGCAGCCGTGACTGAATAATATTAAAAGCGTCCTGAAGAGAGGTGAAAGCTTGGCTGAGGGAGGAAGAACAGCAATAGATGATGGTGTCATCTGCGTAATAATGGTGGGAGGCATTTGACAGATCACTGCAAAGATCGTTTATGTATAGGGAGAAAAGAATGGGACCCAAGACAGAACTCAGCACATTGCTGCAGGATGAGAAACATTTTTTTATTGAAATCAAAAGAAAGGAAACAGCATCTTGACAAATTGAGAAACAAAGGGAACTAAGCTCATAAACTGTTTAATTTTGGAGATTAAACACTAGTTTAACTTTAGCTGAATTAAGAGTTCCTGGGAGTAAAGGCCTCCCTACTGCTTTAGTTGTTAAGCTTTGCTTTAAAAGGTGTTCTGGAGAAACATGTACCAATTCAGGCTTTCACACAAATGTCACACAGAAGCAGGCGGAACACAAATACAGTCCATCTGTACATTTGCACAGCCTGCTCCAGATGGCGTCAGCAAGTATTAGTGTGTTCCAGTGGAATCTGTGCATGTTGCCTTGTTTTTAAGACTTTGTTTGCCAAGCACTGACATGAAACATCAAGACTGCAGAAGAAAGATGAGCGAATCCACTCATCCATTTTCTTTACCAGGTTTCGTGGAGCTGGTGCCTGTCTGCAGCAGTCACTGTGCGAGAGGTGACGTATACCCTGGACAGGTCTCATCCATTACAGGTAACATAGAGAAAAACAACCAGTCACACCTTCACTTACACCCAAATACAAGTTATCAAAGTTCCTGCTCAAATTAGGGATGGGGCCAATCCAATCCAGTATCGGTATCGGCATCCGATACCAGCAAAATTTACGTATCAGATTTTCTGATCCAACCTGCCGATATTTCTAATCCTTGATGTATGTCAGAGAGCACACATATTGCACCATACTCTGTGACTTCTGTCTTAACATTGTGAGTGTTAAACGCAAAGAAGACACTCTGATCCTCACAAGAGGTAATACCCAAACTTTAATAGCACACAAGAGGCAGGTCTATATCATAGACGTGCTTGCTATTTAAGTATCGGATCGTATCGGAAGTAAGAAATGAGGATTGGTGCATCCCTATCAATAATCCAGGTAAAAAATCCAACAAAGTTAAGTCAGGTCCTCTGGACAGTTTATTTGTGTTGAAACAGTAGATGTTTGGAACCACTTTGGCCATGGCTGCCTCCGAGGAGCTTTCGGGCTTCAACTCTGCCAGTGTCATGATCTTTGGTCTGAGACGTCTTCTGCTGACTCGGGTCATTCCAAAGACACACCAAGGCAGCAAGGGGGGTTGAAGACAGCTCACCTCTGGTGCGCCTCTATGCCGCCGAACGAGGTAGAAACAGAGTCGGGCCGGCCAACTTGTGGAAGAATGAAAACATATAGTGTCGTTGTTCAGTAATGTGATGAACTGATGACATTAGTTGTGACCACCCACTCATGGGATTATACAGCAAACAGGTTTAGTACTGAGAGAACATTGATGATGACACACAGCAACTTTGCGGTTAGTTTTAAAAAAATGGCTAACCACAAAAATGATTGCTAAATCTTATCCTATTTTATTTATATTTCTTTCTTGATTGTCTTTTCTGTCTGTTTGAAATAAATAAAATAAATAAATAAATGAATAAAGTGAGTTAATTAATTAGTAAATGACGCATTTAATGTGTCACGCTCCACTTCAACCCAGCTGAGTTCTGCTCCGTGCCTTGTTTGATCCTGCTCTGCTTGCTTCATGTCTAAAAACACATGTGAGTGGAAAGTGGCTGACTCTGTGATTTAAGAACATCTGGAGGGACGGGCTGGTCTGTGCGGCCACTTTGCAGAACTGTCTTCTGAAAGTGCCTCTTGTGTATTTGTGCCACCAACCACTTCTCCTCCATCAGTTTGTTTTTCAGTGAGTCTGTTACACCCATCTCCACCTCTGGAGTACCAGTCACATCTGCAGCCACTCCACTCATTAGCTCCAATCCTTCAGTTCCCAGTGCTGCCTCAGTTGGGCATTATGTGGTCCTATACCACATCTGGTTCTTTTGTTCCTCCAAGTGCTTTCCAGAAACTGTTTCTTGTTTGTGTGTGTGTGTGTGTTTAAGTATTGCTGTCTGAATTTTTTATTTTTAAAAGCAATGTAGTTTTCTTCATACTCCTTGTTCAAGTCTGAGTTCTGTCAGCCGTCCATCCACGGCGCCCTTCCGGTTCTTTTCGTTCCCAGGTGGAGAGGAAACTCACACGAACTCAATAAAATCAAGAGAGGTAACTTATTTTTACCTTTTACTGTAGGTTAGGCAGGAAAAATTACAAGCTGATGTCCATCCGAACTGTCGCAACCCAGAGCCGGAGGTGGAGGCCCTGTGCAACAGAACACACAAGCTTATGTTGGTCCTTGGCTCCGCCTTCACATCCGAGGCACAGATGTGCAAATCTATCTAAGTGTTGGAAGCAAGCAAACATAAATGACTCCTTATTGGGTGTTGACCCTGGAATCGCTCATTGTGAGCAGCTGAGACTGTATATCTGTTCCAAACCAGGTTACGAGTCAGAGTAGACCAGTCTACCAAGACTGTGACAGACAGTGCAATTTTAACATTTTGTGTATTAAAAAAATGACAATATAGAGCTAATCTTCTTTAAAAAATAAAAACAATTAAATACAACTCAGGTAGATATAGGAATAAAAGTGCCATGTCAGAGCTCAGTATAAAAGGGTCTGCCTGTTTTTCAATCTGGTTATAAGACGGTGTAGGAAATGTTTGCTAATGGAGACAGTTTTCTTCAGAGCAACACACAAAGCTAAAATTCTGTATTATCCTTCTTTGAAACTGTTGTCAGCTAGAGACAAGAAATAATCTATGAAGCTGCAGGGAATTGTAATACTCCCACAGAGGCTGCACTGTATTGAATAACAGTCTGATTTAGGCTCCCATCACTTTCCTAATTGGTTTCCTCTGGCTCCATGTCTACTTTACTTTCTCTGGCTCTCGCTAACGTTCTGACCATCCTGCTCTCGTTCTTCTGGAGAGACTGAGCACATCTCTTCTAATCTCTTTTTTCCTCACCACATTTGATCTCTTTGCCTTATGTCTTACTGAGTTTGCCTCCGTTTCTAATGAGAGGTGACAATGTTCCAGGTAACACTTTCAATGATCAGTCTTCACTCCAACTTTTGAATATAGATGAGCATTAACACCGCTTACAAGAACAAACAACCTTTGATGTGACTCCAGAGAAAGACTTGCAGTGACAAAAAACTAAGAGCTATGAATAGTGGCGCACATCCATTCAACCTTTATTCAGACAAGTTAATCCTATTGAGCCTCCGGGACTCGTTTACAGGAGAGACCTGATTTTAACAAAGAGTGATGACAACAATAGACAATCATAAAGGATGTGTACTTTTTTTTTATGCACACCGTTCATTCTGACACACACCGCTATATTTCCAATAGTAATGAGCAAAATGCCAATAAACATCTGCAACATGCTAAGATTTGTCAGGGTCTTTGTTCAAGTGAGGCTTAAAATCCAGGCAGGCAGGACACAGATTGCCTGCCTGGCAATCTGTCTCAATCAAGCTCAAGCCCAGTCTATGGTAAGTATAAGACTCCATTTTAGCATTTGATAAACTTGTCAGATGTCTGAAAATAGTGTTAACATTGAATAAAATTATTGTCTATGCACAGGGGAGATTTAATCTCCTTAACTGCTAAGTGACGGGTGTCCGCAGATCCAAATCTGGAAGTTCAAGGTCAGATGTTGGGGTCACCTCGAAGGACCAAAACGTTGGATAAAATCATCCTCTATTCATTTTACTTACTCAAAGAAGCCACACTCGAGGACACGAGAACATTTTTAATGAGTTTAAAGAGTGGACTTTGACAACAGGTTACACAGATGTACAGAAGTGCTACATCATGGAGCCCAGTCAGGAGAATCTGCCACAGGCAGCGTGCAAGTATTGTTTCTATAAACTTATCAGCTCTCACGCTCACGGGCAGACACTGGTGACGTTGGTCATCCAGCTGCATGTGTAGGATCAAATCAGCTCCTCAGTGAGAGAGAGAAGAACTCTGGTAACTCAAACACATGGTTCATGGGCGGTTAACATTCTCAGCCACGGTAATTAAAAAACATCTATAAACCTTGACCAAACTTCACAGACAGTTAACTCACTCATGTGAACACACCGGTCCTTAATTTTTAAAATAGGAACCACCACCCCAGTTTGCTGTTCAGCTGCTCCTGTTTCTAACCCTCAAATCACGCATGAGCCAGTGTTTCATGCACAGAAACTCGTCAGTGTGCAGAGCCAACATCTCAGGTAAATCTCAACCATACCTATTGTCTTGATGAAGAGGAACTTTTTGAATAATTCTAGAAAAATTAGTTGTCGGTCAGTTGTGTGAACATCTACAAAGACATAATCTGTCTGAAGAGTCAGGGTTTAGAGCTCATCACAGGAACAGCACTAGTAAAAGTCACTAGTGATATTTTCATGGCCTCAGACAATGGACTTATTTTTAATTATTAACCTTTATTTAACCAGGCAAATCCCATTCAGATCACATATCTCTTTTGCAAGGGAGGCCTGGTTCTGAAGGCAGTATAGACTAGTATCTATACTTGTCCTGTTAGACCTCAGTGGTGCATTTGATACAGCTGATCATAATATTTTACGAAAGAGGCTTGAATATAATTTTGAAATTACAGAAACAGCTCTAAAATGGTTTTAATCATATTTATCTGACAGATTCCAGTTGGTAAATATAAATAATGAATCTTCTTCATACACCAAAGTTAGTCACGGAGTTCCTCAGGGCTCAGTGCTTGGTACAGAACTCTTTACTTTATATACTGTATGCTTCCATTAGGTAAAGTTATTAAACAGCATTGGATACATTTTCATTGTTATGCTGATGATACACGATTATACTTGTCCATGAAACCCAAATGAATCCAATCAGATTCATTCATTCATTCAACCTTTATTTAGTCAGGTAAATCTTTTGAACCTCATGGGCTCATTTACGAAAGCTACTCAGACTGCAAGCATGTCTTCAAGACATAAAGACCTGGATGACCTTTAATAATTTTCCTTTGAATACAGACAGGTTTTGGTTTTTGGATCTGAGCATCTTAGGAATGTATTGTTCAGTCTTTCTCCTCCTTGGATGACATTAATCTGCCTCTAGTTCTAATGTTAAAAATATTGTTGTTATTTTTGATCAGGACATGTCTTTTATCACCCACATTAAAAACGTTACTGGAACTGTCTTCTTCCACCTGCTTAATATCACTAAAATTAGAAACATCTAAAAATGATGCGGAAAAACTGGTTCATATGTCACGTCTAGACTGGACTATTGTAATGGTTTATTATCTGGGTGTCCAAATACTTCTTTAAAAAGTCTTCAGTTGATCCAAAAGTCTGCTGCCAGAGTCTTAACTGGAGTTACTGGGAGAGATCATATCTCTCCAGTTTTAGCTTCTCTCCACTGGCTCCCTGTCAAATCCAGAACTGAATTCAAAATCTTACTTCTAACCTACAAAGCTCTCAACAACCTAGCTCCATCTTATATTACAGATCTTATTGTTCCATATTTTCCTAACAGAGCACTTCACTCTCAGACTGCAGGTTTACTTGTGGTTCCTAGAGTTTCCAGCAGCAGAATGGAGGAAGATCTTTCAGTTCTCAGGCTCCTCTCTTGTGGAACCAACTTCCAGTTTCTGTCCATGAGGCTGACACATTGTCCAGTTTGAAGACTGGGCTTAAGACTTTCCTTTTTGATAAATCCTATAGTTAGAGTCAGCTTGGGTTTCCTGAGCTGTCCCTTAGCTATGCTGCTATAGGCTTAGACTGCTGGAGGACAAACTGACCACAGTTTTTTGTTTTGTTTTTTATTACGATTTACTTTACTTACTCTGCTCAACCTGTTTTGTATTTGTAATTATTTTTTCTATCCTTGACTTGTTTTTGTCTTTCAGGTACACCTGCACCTATATCTGGACCGACCATTCTGTGTTTGTTTGTCTCTCCTTCCTGTCCTCTCAAACCAGCCGGTCAAAGCAGGTGGCCGCTTGTCCTGAGCCTGGGTCTGCTGGAGGTTTATTCCTTTTAAAAAGGGAGTTTTTCCTTTCCACTGTTGCCTTTGTGCTTGCACAGGATGGGAGACTGCAACGAAGCCAAGATTCACCCCGTCTGCTGCTTCCTTAGATATAGAACTTTACTAATTGGCTTTTCTATGCATGTGAATGTTTCTACAAAGTGCCCTGAGACAACTTTGTTGTGTTTTGTTGCTATATAAATAAACTGAATAGAATAGGTTATTAGAGAAAGTGTCTGACTGTCTGTAGTGCTGTAGTTAAGAATGGCGGGATGTGTTTCTTGGGTGCGTTATCTTCTCACATTCCTGTTTGCCTGTAAGTTATATCCATCATGCTTTGATTTTAACTATCAGCCTCCTTCTTTGGATGAAGCCTCTTATGGTATAGTCCATTGATCTTCATCCCTGGCCCTCAGGGTCCACTTCATATTTTATAAATTTCCTGGCTCAAACTCACCTGATTCAAATTATACATAGACCAAATACTAGGTATGAATTATGTGAAACAATGGAAAGAAACTTTAAGATATTTAAAATAGTAGATCTTTAAGTTTTTAATGCAGTTGAAAAATCCCACCCTTAATGTTTGTGTTTGGCTATTTTCCACTAAGTAAAAAAACAAAAAACAGATCATACTAAAGTGCCTTGATGAAATTATGTGTTTTAAAAAAAGTTTACATCCAATTTGTACATAGCAGCTGAATATAAAGCTACAGCTTGTTAACATTGCTACCTTAGTTGTATTTTTGCAGGAAATCAGCTTAAGACTCGGAAGTGTCATCTCTTTGAGGCTAAAGGATGGCAGCTCGTTTTTTCATATTTTTTCTGTCCTTTAGTCTCTGTAAGCTGCGGAAAAAATACAGTCTGTTTCAGGGATTACCGTCAAAAACACTAACGCTGAAGAGATGGTGGTGTTATTTTGTCAAGATGGCTCGTGGCATCTTTGAAAAAAAGAAAGTGTCATGTGAGTCGGCCCAGGTCTGTTTTTGTGTGTTTCATTGTACATGCAGGAGTAAAAAACATCTTAAAACCTCCTTATCAACCTGTGAGCTTAGTGAAAAAGTGATAGTGATAATATAAAAAACAGTGTTTAAAGTCATAATTTTTCTGTTTTAACACATCGAAAACATGCCAGGGATGGAGAAATGTGACATACTGCACTTAATCTGCTCTTGTTTAAATGTTGCACCAGGTCAATAACACGTTGATTAATTCATTAACCCTTTATTAATCCCAACTCAGTCACTGAAGTATCATTTGTAAATTACAGTGAACTCTATATCATAACAAATGAATATTCATCCAAACGAGCAGACCAGATTTGTCTTTTGTGTTTTATTTTTAAAAAAGGAATTAACCAAAAATCGAATCATGAAAAAAAATAAAAAATAAT
>JBBPBX010009113.1:6704-18891 GCA_038048925.1 Garcialebias charrua | reverse complement strand
TCTTGCATGAGGCCCATTGTTCCTTGTTTTTTTTTTTTCTTACGGAGCACTTCACTCTCAGACTGCAGGTTTACTTGTGGTTCCTAGAGTTTCCAGCAGCAGAATGGGAGGAAGATGTTTCAGTTCTCAGGCTCCTCTCTTGTGGAACCAACTTCCAGTTTCTTTCCATGAGGCTGACACATTGGCCCTCATGCACAAAAATGTTCGTATTCTTATCCTAACTTCCTCCTACTTTTGTTCGTACGAAGCGTTCGTACGAACATGCCACGTCAGATCCAACAACGTCTTCTATAGTCAGGAAATGTGTGTATATGAGCTGTGTAAATAATGATGAATCCCACCTGTTCTATTCACGTGCTCGTGCACGCGAGAGGTTATTTACATAATTCCCACCCCTCAAAACACCATATAAGGATATAGTTTCCTGCCACCGCGAGCAGGAAGTGTCCATTCATTCCGGCTTTTATGCGTCAGAAAACACACAAACGCGTTTGGCGAATTAAAATTGACTCGCCTTTGATCATAGTGTCAGCCCCGGATCTGAGCGCAGACCCACACAGAATACAGATGACATCAGTGAGCGCCCACAGTCAACAGGCAGTTTATATTAAAAATGACATGAAGACAACTGTTTCGCCTTTCTTCTCCCCTGGGTCTCTGCAGCAGCGCTGTGTGTGTGTGTGTGTGTGTGTGTGTGTGTGTGTGTGTGTGTGTGTGTGTGTGCCGACAGAGGCGCGTGGCGCGTTGCGTGGCACACCGGGTGGTCGACATGAGTGGGGGCGCGTTGCGTGGCACACCGGGTGGTCGACATGAGTGGGGGCGCGTTGCGTGGCACACCGGGTGGTCGACATGAGTGGGCGGAGTGGGGGCGCGTGGCGTGGTTGCGCGGGCGCGTTGCGTGGCACACGGTGGTCGACATGAGTTGCGCGGGGTGGGGGCGCGTGGCGTGGTTGCGCGGGCGCGTTGCGTGGCACACGGTGGTCGACATGAGTTGCGCGGGGTGGGGGCGCGTGGCGTGGTTGCGCGGGCGCGTTGCGTGGCACACGGTGGTCGACATGAGTGGGGCGGGGGCCGCGCGCGGGTCGCGCAAGGTGGTGGACGTGGGGGGGGGTTGATGCCGCTTTAATTAAACCAATATGTGTGGTTGCATTTAATTGTTTAAACTCGAAATATTTTCTAAATAACGAAATATAAAGTTATTAGTGGAGAAAAGGCAGTCTGGATGACAGCAGACTGACGCTCCTAAAATATACGACAGGTCTGGACCACACGTAGATTCTGTTCGTATCTGAAAAAAATCCTAGGATACGAAAACATTGTTGGATGCCACAAATGATCCCAAATCACTCGCACGCACAGTATACGCACAATTCTGTGCGTACGAACGGTTTGTGCATGAGGGCCAATGTCCAGTTTGAAGACTTTTCTTTTTCATAAATCTTATAGTTAGTTTGATTTCCTGACCTATCCCTTATCCTATGCTGCTATAGGTTTAGACTACTGGAGGACAAATTGACCTCATTTTATCAAATGAATAGTTACAAATGAATACAAATTAATAGTTTGTACTTGTAATTATTTCTATATTAACATGTATTTATTTTAATTTTATATTTCCTCCTAGAGAGATCCTGCTCACCTTCATTCTGGACCTGCCATTCTGTGTCCATTTCTCCTTCCTGTCCTCTCCAGACAAGCCGGTTGAAGCAGATGGATGCTCGCCCTGAGCCTGGTTCTGCTTGAGGTTTCTTCCTCATGAGGGAGTTTTTCCTTTCCACTGTTGCCTTTGTGCTTGCTCAGGATGGGAGACTGTGACGAAGACTCAACGCGTCTGCTGGCTTCTTTAGATAAATACAGTAATGTTATTAATTAAATTTTATGTATGTGAATGTTTTTGTACAGTGTCCTGAGATAACCTCTGTTGTGACTTGATGCTAAATGAATAAACTGAATTGAAAATATCTAGCTTGAGCAAAGAATAAACATAGAACACGTGACAGTATAAACACGGTTAATTTTAGTGGTTTATTTTGAGATGTAATGAAGGAAAAAGGGGAAAATGTATGAAAATGTTGCAGTGCACAGCATGCACAGTTAACGCAGTGCAGAGCTTTGCTCTCATTTTGTTTTTTTTTCCGTTCTTCTTGGCTGTGTGAGGCCTTATTATTGCAACAGAAGCCAAGAATCCTTAATCCACAGGGGTCTCAGTGGGAAGGAAAAGCTTCTTGAACAATCCCCGTCCTGGGAGCCTGTGGTGAAATCTAGCGATCAGTCAACCCTGAGCCTCTGAGCCTCCTGAGGGCTTGGGACTGAGGCCAGTGTTTTTCAATGGCCCCAGTGCGATGAGGAGAAAGAGACGAGGAGATAGGAGGTGTAGGGGGAGAGGGAGGAACACGGGTAGAGAAAGAGATGAAACAGAGATGCAGCAACAGAGGGAGAGAAATAAAGATACGACTGATAAAGTCTGCAGAGAAAAAAACAACTCAATAAGTCACAACCATGAAAAAATGGCTGCCAACACACAGAGCTGAGTTACTGGCAGAACACATGGGTGGGTGTAGATTTTGCATCAAGCACACATGCACATGTCCAATAGAGTATCAGGACATTACATTTGTATTAGTAGTGGCTTCAGCACTTGGAACAAAACCACCTTTCAGGAGTCACTGTTGACACCGTTCACGTCACCGCGGTACAGGAGACCTCATGAAGCCTTCTCCTTCTTTTACAACAGCGATTTAACGGGCGTTCATACGGCAGAGCCTTCTCCATCTCTGTGGGAGGTGGTTCTGTTGAAAAGTGAATCGACTGCCAGATGATTTGAGACAGTATGAAATAAAATTTCTTTCTTTGCTACATTAGACATGTAATTTATAATAATAATAATAATAATAATGTCATATTTTTGTCATCTATGCATGTTTCCACACAAGACGAAATTTGACTCTGCATTTAACCCAATCACCACCAGGTGGCAGCGGGCAGCTATAGAAAGCGCGCCGGGGAGCAGTAGTGATTAGATGTGCTTATTCAGGTTCAAGTAAGTTTTATTGTCATTTGCATCACATGTGGTACGTGAGGTGGAACAAAATTGTGTACATTGTGTATACCTTTCTAGAAAAAAAAACTGTTGGAGCAGCAGCTTATCATCAGCTGAGAAGAAGCAGCTCACCAAGAAGACCATCTCTGTGCTTGGACGCCCCCTGGACCCAGTGCAGGTGGTGGGAGACAGAAGGACTCGAGCTAAAATAACATCAATGTTGGACGTCTCCCAACCCGTGCATGAAACTGTTGCTGAACTGGAGAGTTCCTTCAGTGACAGATCACTGCATCCTACATGCACAAGGAGCGTTACCGCAGCTCCTTCCTCCCAGCAGCTGTTAGACTCTACAACCATCACTGCTCCCAACAAACTCTATAAGGATTAAATACATGCTGACCTCTGATAAAACACACTATATACACTATACAGTATGTTCTGGTGTATAGGTCGCACCTGTGTATAGGTCGCATCTTCCAATTATCACCAATAGGTTGGAAAAATCCCTAAATAGGTCGCACTGGTGTATAGGTCGCACCTACGTTTAGCTCTGCTGCAAATGTCTGCCACAGGAGCGCACAGCAAGGCTTTTAAGAAGATTAAAGGTTCAGTATGCAGTTTCTGTAGAACTGCAGCACTTAGAAATATTTTCAACAGGCAAAGCATTCTGATCCCTCCCCCTCAGAGCCATATGTGGCTCTGCCCCCTTGTGGTCTGTTGAATTTCAAATTCAAGCTCTGTTTTTATTGGCTGATTCAAATTCAAGCTCTGTTTTTATTGGCTGGTTACAAACTCTGTTTTTATTGGCTGGAAAATGGCGGGTCACCTTTTCTTTTTAGAAATGCTTATTTACCACCTGGAGAAGCAAGGGGACAATATTTTTTTTAATTTTTTTTCAGAGATTACCTGGCTAACATCAGTCTGTCAGGAGGTAGTGACAGAGTGAAGAAATATGTTCATAAAAAAAGCTACATACTGCAGCTTTAACACTTAAAAACAATTAGTTGTTTGATTAAAAATTATAGCAAATATATGTCTGAGCTGAACTTTTCTTTAATAAATGAACGTAATTGTGAAATGAGCTGGATTAAAAAAAAAATGTTTCACCGAAAGTGATAACAAGCCATAGGTCGCACCTGAGTCGCAGGCCTTGGGAAAAAAAACATTAAAAAGTGTGATCTATACACCGGAAAATATGGTAATCAAAAAGGCGTTCAATACAAGATCAACTGGACTTTATTTGTTACAGAGGACGTTTAGACCTCTATCCAGAGGGCTTTTTCAATTCAATGCGCAGACTGTGTGCGTGTGGAGTTATAACAGTCTTAGGAGTCACGCACCAACATATGTAAATTGCAAGCTGAGGTACATGTAAATTGACAGTCACACCTTAACAGTAGGGGGTTCCCTTGAGGTCTCTACTCATTGAATTGATAAAGCCCTCTGGATAGAGGTCGAAACGTCTTCTGTAACAAATAAAGTCCAGTTGATCTTGTATTGAACGCCTTTTTGATTTTATCATGTCCTGGACGACTGAGAATCTTCACCAGCATATATACACTATACTGTACTACTGTACTGTCAATAGTCCACCATTCTCAATGTTCAATACATATTGAACATTATTGAACATTATTATTGATATTGTTCATCTTATTTCTTCATATATTTAGATTCCCAAATTGGAGCGGTGGTCAAGACCAGTTTTTATCACCTCAGACAGCTGGCTAAGGTAAAGTCCATCCTTACACAGCAGCAGCTGGAAACAGTAATCCATGCCTTCATCACCTCTCGGCTGGATTACTGTAACACTCTTTACCTTGGAGTCAGCCAGTCCTCCCTCAGACGTCTCCAGTTGGTCCAGAACGCTGCTGCTCGCCTTCTAACTGGAGTTCATAAGAGGGAGCACATCACCCCCACTCTGGCTTCACTCCACTGGCTGCCTGTTCATTTTAGAGTTCATTTTAAGATTCTTTTATTTGTTTTTAAAAGTTTAAATGGTCTTGCTCCATCCTACCTCTCTGAGCTGCTTCACCCATACTCTCCTGCTCGGTGCCTCAGATCAGCTGATCAGCTGCTTCTGGAGGTGCCGAGGTCCAAACGGAGGCTCAGAGGGGACAGAGCTTTTTCTGTTGCTGCTCCAAAACTGTGGAACGATCTCCCTCTTCCCGTCAGACAAGCTCCTTCACTGTCCAGTTTTAAAACTCTTCTAAAAACACATTTTTACTCACTGGCTTTTAGCACAGACTGAATTTGTTCTGCACTGTTTTTATTGTTTTTATTGATCTTAATGTTTTAACAACTGTTTTATTTTTATGTGTGTAACCCAGTCCAAAATAAAGGTATTTTGTATTGAGTTAAGGTGTAATAATTTAATATGTATTAAACATGTTTGTTTAAATATGTATTATTTGTTAAAGAAAAGTGTTAATGAAAGTTGTGTTTATAAATACTGGGAGTAACATTGTGTAATAAGTTTAAAAAAACTGTTTTATAGAAAAGCAATCTTCAACATATTTTATTTTGAAGGGCCCATGTTGGTAAGAGGAAGTGGGTGGAGAAAAACGGTTGAGTTTTTTGTGACGGGGAGAGAAGACGTGAGGGGAGACGCAAGGAGGGAGGATGAGGAAGAGGAAAAGGAAGAAAAAAGAACCGCGAAGAAAAATGCGGTGGAGTTATTAAGAGAAGAGTGTTTTGCTGATATTTTAGACTTTCAACCCGACAGTCTTTGAATAGATATCGACTTCTCACTCTTGTTTGCTGTTCAGAGTAAAGCAGCTGAGCTGGTCTGTGATTGGCTGAGAGACGTGAGGAGAGAATGAGGAAGAGGAGAAGCAGAGGAGGAAGAGTAAAAGAACCGTTAGAGAAAAACTGGCGAAGTTATTAAGAAACGAGTGTTTTGCTGATATTTTAGACTTTCAACTCGACAGTCTGTGAATAGATATCGACTTCTCACTCTTGTTTGATGCTGTTGGATCATTCTAAACCGGAATTCACTGGACAGTATGTAAAAAGTCACAAAGTAAAGCTTGCTAACGCACTAGCATTCACTAGCACAGTGAATGGAAGTTAAGTACTGTTGAGCTAACCCAGCTAACAGTGGATTCAACTAACGTTGCCGGCATGGGAGCGTTCATGAATCAAGCCTAGTGTGGAGGCATGAGCTTATGCTGAGAGCTTCTGTGACTTTGTTGGAGGACTGTGTCGGCGTTAAACTTCCTGCTTTTCCAACATCCTTGGGACTGAGAGACTGGAGAAGGAGCGGACGTCATCTTGCCAACTGAGACGAAGGACAGGTGAACTACCAGAAGGGTCAAGGTTTTCCTTGGAGTAAGGTATCGCAAAACCACGCATCATCATCAAATCAGGCCTGCAACGGGGTTTTTTATTTTATTTGTTGGGACAAGTAATTAATTAATGCCGGCTTAGGTGGACATTGAGGTGTGGGCCCACAGTAATTAATTAACAAATTGGTAAAACAAAAGACTGAAACACTTGCATTTTGTAAATATATTGTTGTGTTTAATACATGTTCAAAAGTTCAAGTTTCATACTGTGTGTGTGTTTGATTTCCTGTTTAATGGTATTTGGATTTTATTAATTTTATTCAGCCTCTACCTGATTGGGTGAGAAAAAAAAAGAAAGCACTGGTTAATTATTATTTTAAAGTGAATGAAACTCAACATAAGTTTAAACACGAGAGTGTATTAAGAATTATTTTTTAAGCTACTACGTTTAACGAACCTAGAGCCCTTACCTACTTAAAAAAGGTATAGTTGGGCTACATATGTTTAAATGTTCTTGATTTTATGTACAGCACTTTGTTGCAGCTGTGGTTGTTTTAAAGGGCTCTATAAATAAAGTATTATTATTATTATATACAGGCACTCCCCGACTTACGAACGAGTTCCGTTCCTACGCCCGTTCGTAACACGAAAATCACCGTAAGTCGAAAATACGTCCAAAGGGCACCTCATACAGCTGAGGAAGGCCAAGCTGCCAGCCAAGCTGATGGTGCAGTTCTACACGGCCATCATCGAGTCCATCCTCAGCTCGTCCATCACAGTGTGGTACGCCGGGGCCACTGTCAGGGACAGACACAGACTGCAGCGCATTGTGCGCTCTGCTGAGAAGGTAATCGGCTGTAGTCTCCCATCTCTCCATGACCTGTACGTCTCCAGGACTGTGAGGCGAGCAGGTCGGATCACAGCTGACCCTTCTCACCCTGCATACGGTCTGTTCGAACGACTCCCCTCAGGCAGGAGGCTTCGGTCAATTGGGACCAGAACCTCCCGCCATAAAAACAGTTTCTTCCCCTCTGCTGTCAGACTTTTGAACACTCATAACCATGTTACCTCATAACTTGCCTTGGTTGCTGTATTTTGTATTTTGATTGGGAATCACTGTATCACTGTATTTTGATTGCACCACTCTAATTGCGCTGTTTTTTAGTAGGTTTTGTTCACTGAATATCGTATTGATGTACAATATTACATAATTCCTCTTTTTTAAAATGGTGATAAATGTGTATTCAATAATTATAGGCCAATATCCTTATTACCACAGTTCTCAAAAATTCTAGAAAAACTATTTGTGACCAGATTGGATCAATTTATTGATAAACAAAATATTTTAAGTAGCAGTCAGTATGGGTTTAGAGGAAAAAACTCTACATCAATGGCTCTCATGGATTTAATGGAACAAATAACTAATGCTGTCGATCATAAACAGTACTGTGTTAGTGTTTTTGTTGATCTAAAAAAAGCATTTGATACCATTGACCACACCATTCTCCTTGAAAAACTAAATAAATATGGTATTAGAGGACCAGCATTACAGTGGGTATCTAGCTATTTGAAAGATAGGAAACAGTTTGTGCAAATAAATGATGTTAGATCTGACCTCCGTGATATCACTTGTGGAGTTCCTCAGGGCTCTGTGCTTGGACCAAAGTTATTTATTTTATATGTGAATGACTTGGTAAATGTGTCAGGACTTCTTAAATGTGTTCTTTTTGCCGATGACACCACATTTTTCTGTTCGGGTAAAGACATAAAACAGATTTTGGATATGATGAAAACAGAATTTATAAAAATACAAACTTGGTTTAAATTAAACAAATTATCTTTGAATTTAGATAAAACTAATTACATGATATTCAGTAACAAAAAGAGAATTGTTGATGACGATCCATTTGAAATTGAAGATGTTGTGATCTGTAAAGTGAGTGAAGTGAAGTTTCTGGGTGTTATCATTGATGACAAACTGACATGGAAACATCATGTAAATTCCATTAAAACAAAAATAGCTAGATCAATTGCAGTACTGTATAAAGTCAGGGATTTTTTAATTGATAAAGCTCTGCATATGTTGTATAACACAATCATTGCTCCACATTTAATCTATTGTATTGAGGTTTGGGGAAAAGCGTGCAAAACAATTACAAAGCCTGTTTTTATTTTACAAAAGAGAGCTGTAAGAGTAATCACCAGAAAACATTTCAGTCACCCATCAAACACCTTGTTTCTTCAGCTAAATTTATTGAAATTCCAGGAATTGGTAGAATATAGTATTTTATCAGTTATGTATAGGGCTCATAATAACACATTACCTTTAAATATCCAAAGAAATTTTATAAAAAGACAAAGTTATTACAATCTCAAAGGGACAGAGATATTCATCAAACCACAATTCAGAACCAGCTTAAAGGGACGGTCTACCTCAATTCAGGGAGTTCGATTGTGGAATGCTCTGGAGAGTGATGTTAAAAATGCAAAATCAATGTATACATTTAAGAAAAAGGTCAAAAAGGACTTGCTCAAAAACTATATATGATGTAACTTAGTGTGTTTGTGTATTACACTTATGTTGTACTTATGATGTAGCTTAGTGCGTTTGTGTATTACAGTTAGAAAAATTAAGTAGAGTTATTCATTTTGTGACGTAGTTTGTGTATTACAGTTAGAAAAAATTAAGTAGAATTATTCATTTTGTGATGTAGTTTGTGTATTACAGTTAGAAAAATTAAGTAGAATTATTCATTTTGTGATGTAGTTTGTGTATTACAGTTAGAAAATTAAGTAGAATTATTCATTTTGTGATGTAGTTTGAAGGTTATCATTGGTTGAACAAACTGTGAAATAAGGGGCAGATATAATAAGATTTCATCTTCTTTCTGCTCCCTTCATTTTATCCTACTTGTATTCTTGTATCTGATGAAACTGTCTTGTATTGTTCTTTTAAAATGAATGAATAAACATCAAATCAAATTATTGTATTGATGTTTTATGGTTTATGTTTTTATGTTTTATGTTTCTATATTTTATGCACCGTTATGCCTAAGCAAATTCCTTGTCTGTGAATCCTGTTAATTGACAATGGCAATAATAAACTGAATCTGAATCTGAAACTGAATACATGCAACTCGTACATCCAAAGGGCACCTCATACATCCAAGCACCTCATACGTACAGTACTGTATTTTTGCCAAGTACTTAGCCTATCCTAACACATTACCCTACATATTTATTAAAAAAAACACATACATTTAGGAGCCATAATGAAGGAAAAAAAGAGTAAATTTCTTACTGGGCGCTGGTCATTTCTTCCTCCGTCTGTTAGCATGTTAGCTCGTGTACCTCGGAGCTCCTGCAGCTTCACGCGGTCAGCAGCGTTTACAGCAACGTCTCTTAGCATGTTAGCTCGTTGCTCAGCTCTGCCTCGTAAATCTTCGCTCAAAACAATAAGGTCTCCTGTATTTCCACGTGCGGTCCAGAGTTAGCATTTTTAGCCGGTAGCCTTCACTGGCTACCGGTTCATCTTCGAATCCAATTCAAAATTCTCATGTATGTCTACAAATCGCTGAACAGTCTCGCCCCCGCCTATCTCTCGGATCTGATACACCCATATGTCCCTCCACGTGCTTTGAGGTCAGAGGATCAGGTACTCTTAATAGTTCCAGAAACTCGCCTTAAGCGCAGGGGTGACAGGGCGTTCTCTGTAGCAGGCCCAAGACTCTGGAACGAGTTACCGCTGCTCATCAAACAGGCCCCCTCCCTCTCGGTTTTCAAATCCCGGTTAAAAACTCACTACTACTCCATTGCTTTCAATGCCAGCTGATTTGTATTGGATCGTTTGATTTATGATCTGCAATGTTTTTATGTTTTTCGTGTTGTACTTCATTGTCTGTGTTGCCTGTTGCGTGTTTGTTTGTCCAGCACTTTGGTGTGGACTTGTTCCTGTTTAAAGTGCTTTATAAATAAAATGGTATGGTATGGTATGGTATAAAGACTGTTTCTATTCTACTTGTATTCTATTCTATCAGAGTCCCAGCTACATCCAAAAAATAGCAAAAATATAAAGTATAAAAAAGATAGTAATAAGGATCTAAGATATAAACTAAGCTATGCACTCATCACTAATAGTGCAAAACAATACACTGAACAACAGCAGCACGAGCATGAGTCTGATTGAGTAAATGAGAACGAACGAACACAGCAGCAAGAAATAATCAGCAGCATGAAATCAGCAGCATAAAATAATCAGCAGCACATATTGCCAATCAAGTGGCATTACAGTGATTTTCTTTTTTCACGGTGATTATTCTGGTTAGATATCATGAGTCTAACAGCCTCAGGGTAGAAGCTGTTCCTCAGTCTAGTGGTTCTACACTTAATGCTCCTCAACCTCCTTCCTGAGGGGAGCGGGGCAAAAAGTGTGTGTGCTGGGTGAGTGGGGTCCTTCATGATGCAGGTGGCTCTCTTCCTGCATCTGGAGGTGTAGATGTCTGTGATGGTGGGGAGACTGACTCCAACATCTTCTGTGCAGCCTTCACCACTCTCTGTAGAGCTTTTCTTTCTGCAGCTGTGCAGCCTCCATGCCACACGTTGATGCTGGAGCACAGGATGCTCTCCACTGCACACCTGTAGAAGGAGGTGAGGACTGGGCTTCTCAGACCAGCTCATCTCAGCCACCTGAGGAAATAAAAAGTCTCAAATGTCTTTGAATTGTCTTTTGTTATTTAAAGATGATTTTAAGGTTTTAACTTTGTATGCATGGTTTATTTTAAGGTGGACCACATTTTCCCAACCACATCCATTTTGTGTGTGTTTTTCTGGATTGGAATTGAGCAGGCAGTGCAAGTAAACCTTGATGTTTTTGGTGCAAGATATTCAAGTGGGTGGGAGTTACATATTGTATAAGAAGAGAGGTAGTTTTACTTATTTATTAGTACCTGTACAGTATATTTATTTTTGCTTGCACAATGACAGATCCTGGTGAATGAAGGGAACAAGCTTTTCCACCACCCTGGCTCCTTGAGCCATGGAGTGGCCAATGGTGGCCTCAGACTAGAGCTGGTTGATCTATAGTCGTGGGGGTCATTGGTGTCCATGTCCAGCTATCACTGTGCGAGAGGCGGGGGACACCCCGGACATGTCTTCAGTCCATTACAGAGACAAACGAGACAAACAAACATTCACTCTCTCTCTCATCTAGGGACAATTTAGCCTAACAATCAGCCTATCATGCATGTTTTTGGTCTGTGGGAGGAAATCATTTATTTATTTATTTTTTATTTTTTATTTCGGCTGCTCCCTTCTTCAGGGGTCGCCACAGTGAACTGTCTCACACAAAGACGGCAATTGTTTTTTTTGTTTTGTTTGTTTGTTTGTTTGTTTGTTTGTTTTATGCTGGATGTCCTTCCTGACACAACCACAGACCACCGAGCTACCACAGCCCTCTATGTGGAGCAGAGAGCTGATATCTAGGGTGCCCAAGGGAGCAGATGGTTAAGGGTTTTGTTCATGGGTCCAGAGTGGGGCAGATGAGGGTGGAGGCAGAGGTGTTTAACCTTCCCCACCCACATTTTTGATGTTGTCGGTCCAGGGAGTTGAACCGGCAACCTTCCGATCACAGGCCTACCTACTCTAATCTCAGAAAAACTACGCATTTATGAAGACAACCTGCAAACTCCACCCAGAAAGGTCCCAGGCTGGGATTTGAACTAGCGACCATCTTGCTGTGAGGCAACAGCTCTATCAACTGAGCCAACCACTGGTAAATCCAGTTCACTTTATAGAACTGGGTTAATGTGAATCAATTACTAAAATAAACTTCACTTACGTCACTTGAGCCATTCACGCTGCA
>JBBPBX010009112.1:34729-53807 GCA_038048925.1 Garcialebias charrua | reverse complement strand
AGAAAAAAAAACAACAAACACAAAGAAAAACAAACAAACAAAAACAAATGAAGAAAACAGAAAACAAACAAACACAAACAAATAAACACAAAGAAAAACAAACAGAAAACAAACTAACACAAAGAAAAACAAACAAAGAAGAAAAAAACAGAAAACAAACACAAACAAACAAACACAAACAAATAAACACAAAGAAGAAAAAACAGAAAACAAACACAAACAAACAAACACAAAGAAGAAAAAAACAGAAAACAAACACAAACAAACACCAATTTTATGTGGTTATTGTGAATGAGTTGAATAAAGTTTGACTTATCTGACAGTTTTGTTTCGCTTAATGCGCCTTATAGTCAGAAAAATGCAGTATTATGTCGCATTTGACAAATCTTTCAACTGTAAAAAGTTTATCATAAACAAATTATAACTATTTTTACCTGCACTTTTCTTCAAAAAAGCATTAGACACAATTGATCACACTATTCTCCTTGATCAATTAAATAAATATGGTATTAGAGGTCTAGCGTTGCAGTGTAGCTATTTGAAAGACAAGAAACCGTTTGTTCAAATAGATGATGTAAGATCAAACCTCTGCAATATTACATGCGGAGTTCCTCAGGGATCTGTACTTGGACCAAAGTTATTTATTTTATATGTGAATGACTTGGTAAAAGTGTCAGGACTCCTTAAATGTGTCCTTTTTGCTGATGATACCACATTTTTTTATTCAGGTAAAGATATAGAGCAGATGTTGTAACTGATGAAGACGGAGTTTGTCAAAATACAAACTTGGTTTAAACTTAATAGATTATCATTAAACCTGGATAAAACTAATTATATGATATTTAGTAATAAAAAGAAAACTGTTGATGTTCCATTTAAAATTGAAGGTTCTGAGATTTGTAGAGTGAGTGAGTGAGGTGAAGTTTTTGGGTGTCATCATTGATGATGACAAACTGACATGGAAACCATAAAAATATCTAAATCTATTGCAGTACTGTACAAAGTCAGGGACCTATTAGATGATAAAGCTCTGTATTTGTTGTATAACACAATCATTGTTCCACACTTAATCTATTGTATTGATGTTTGGGGAAAAGCGTGTAAAACAATCACAAATCCTATTTTACAGAAAAGAGCTGTACGAATTATCACAAGAAAGCATTACTGTCATCTATCAAGTACTGTACATTATTTTATCAAGTGAAATTACTGAAATTCCATGATTTGGTAGATTATAGTATTTTGTCAGTTATGTGCAGAGCAAAGAATAGTGCATTACCTTTGAATGTCCAGGTGCATTTTGTCAAAAGACTAAGTTGTTAAAGTCTCAAAGGGACAGAGATATTCGTTAAACCACAGTACTGTACTGTACAGAACCAGTTTAAGAGGACGGTCTACCTTAAGGGAATTGGATTGTGGAATGGTTTGGAGAAAGATCTAAGCCAAGTCAATGTTTATGTTTAACTGAGCAATTTAGATGGGAGCTGTGCAACACAATGGAGCTTTAAACTGGAATATATATTTTTTTTAAATTTTTGTTATGAATAAAGTTCATGCTCCCATACATAAAGTAATAATGCAAACACAATTTATTCTAAAATAACCACATAATCTTCTATTTATCACCATTTCTGCTGCAAAATAACAACATACAACAGAAGTAATTGCTTTACAAATGTGAACTGTTTGTCTCCGAGTATGAAAGTAAAAATCAGGACAACAAATTTAATATTTATTCTGGTGGATTTGCGTTTGTCTTCATGCTGCAACGACGCAGACACGCCTAAACAAAACGGGCCGACGGTGGTTCAGCTGTTGACCTGTGCCCGCTCGACCCATCTTGTTGTTTTCTCTTGTAAAAACAAATTAAAGTGAAAGAGATTAAAGATGAACACAAGTGGAGAAGCGAAACACAGTTTTAGCAGGTCAGAGTCGGACAATTGTTTTGTAATATCAGGCTTAACGTGGATTCAAAAGGCACCTCAGCAGGCACGCTTAACACCCACACCCACTATCAGCAAATTAAATTGACCCCCTATATAAAATATTTGGATTGCTTATTCACACACACACACACACATGCACACACAATGCAATCGCATAATCCCACACCAGATTGAGAACACCTTTAAGATACGATGTGATTATGATTATGGGTTTATGATCAAATTATGACAGAGTGACAGATTAGACATCAGTAATGCGTGGGAGGGGCAGAAGAGTTTATTTGTTCTCAAAAGAGCAAATACGTGTGTAAAGTTAGCAGGATGCTTTAAAAGTGTCATGTTTGTGTTTAAAAAAAACTATTTATTTAACATTTTTCATTTTTACAATAACACATACAACACACTGAACTAGGGGTACCGATACTTGGTTAGAAAGAAGAATAAAAAATAATACAACATTTTACACAGTTATGCTTCCTTGATCTTGTAGGCCAGCTAGACCAGCGTTTGTTGTAAGAATGTCCTTTAATATGTAAAAAATATGTCAGTTTTTCGTCATGTTTGTGTTTTAAGTTTGTTTGCATTAAAAACTCTGGATTAAAAAGACACAGAGGTACTGATACCAGTGATGTCATATTTAAACACATTTTGCTTTTATTTTAAATTTCTTTATGTAAAATTAGTACAGGTAGTCCTCGGGTTACGACGGTCTCGAGTTACGACGTTTCGTGGTTACGTCATGCATCTCCTATAAAAAATTTAAAATAAAATTATAATATTTTGAAATTTTTATTTTGAAAAGCCGAGTTCCGGTTTCCGGTTTTGACGGCAGAAGCAGTGAGCATTCAGTGGAAAAATGGCAGAGAGGCTACAGCTGCCCTGTCTCTAAAAAAGCTACCGGTAAGTCTGGTCCTCTGGGACGAGGAGCACCGAGCTAACATGCTAACAGACAGAGGAAGGCTTCACCAGCTCCCAGTAGGTTATTAACTCTATTTTTCCTTCATTATGGCTCCAAATGTATGTGTTTTTTGATAATTATGTAGGGTACTGTGTTAGGATAGGCTATAAGTGCTTGGTAAAATACAGTATTGTACGTACATAAGGTGCAGTTTGTACGTATGTTCCGACATGTCGAAATTCGGGTTATGATGCCGCGTAGGAACAGAACTCCGTCGTAAGTCGAGGACTACCTGTATTTAAATGTTTTAATGGACCTGCTCCTGTGTGTTCCTGTAGTTTGTAAACCATGTTTCACTCGGGCAGATTTTTCAGTGGAAATTTAAAAAAATCAAAAGCTCTGAAAGACGTTTTTATTTTATTTTTTACGTTCCTGAAAGCTCAACATTTTTAAGACGTGAATCAGGAATAAACAAAATACTATTCATGTGTTTTACATGTATGTTTAAAGAGCACAGTCTAACCTCATGGGTGAGCTTGCTCAGACTTCCAGCCCTGGGAGGATTGGTAAATACCTTGTCAGGCGTTCATCTGTGAATAATATTTAACAGTATATTTTAAATGGCCTCTTACCATTTTTAAAACTGTGATTGCATCTCTTGTGTCTTTGTCTTATAACTGGTTAAAACTGAAAGCTGCTTCTTTTAGAAAACACTCAAACTTGCTGATAATCAAAGGTGCCTAAACGTAGCACCAGTTGCCATTTACAGTTTTAACTCTTGTTACATTCTCAATTCAGTGTTTGTTTTTTCCTCAGCTCTCAGACAATTACTGGAATATTTGGTTTTAATGCTTATTAATGGGCACATTTTAACTTGTGTTCAAACCAATTTACCTAAATTTTACCAACCTGAAAAGACGTATGTGAAAATTGTTTTGATAAAGAAATAAAATATTAGCTTTACTCCACTTGTCAACTGGCTTTATTAAACCTTCTCTAAATGTAAAAAGTAATCACTTAGACCTTTGTTAAATACTGTAGCTCGTAAACGGCCGAGTTCAAAAGATTTTAGTTTACCAAAAGCACAAAGAGCAAAAAGGCTCAAAGTTTATTTAAAAATTGTTCCCGGTCTTGCTACTTGGGAAAGTTTTTATTACCGGTAAGTAAAAGAAATGGCACTTTTTAAGCAAATTATTTAAATTGGATCTAATTAACAGAATTTAGTTATTTTATTACGCAGTAGTCTCTCGCTACTTCGCAATTCGACTTACGTGGTTTTTCAAAGATTGAACACGAGAAAAAAATTGTACATGTTGGGACAGTACTGGATACAGTACTGTACAGTCTAAAGTTAAAAAATAAAAGACTTCGGACAGGCGCTGCCATTTTGTAGTTTTCTTTCAATAAACCTACACTGTATCCCCGCTAAATAAGGACTACATTTCCCAGAAGCCAAAAGGGCCATGCCCAGAAGCCCTGCTGCTTTCTGCTCAAACACTGGAGGGAAAGTTTTGATCTGATCAGAAAAATTGTGATGCTTATTACAGAGACTTCGGTGCCCAGCAGATGCAGAACCGCATCGAACACACCGCGAACCGGACCTCCAGACTCATCGATGAATCTGAGAACTGCAATCGGTCTTTTGCAAGTGACGTCACGGCTCGTGTCTTTTTGCACTTCCGGTCGTCATGTTGGGTGGATACCGGTTCATTTAAACAGAGGAAGTCCATGTTAAACACAGTGCGATACAGAACAATAACATCAGCAAAATGCAAACTAAATATAAAAATGAGCAGAAGCCTTATAGAGAGAAACTCAACCTTGAAGCCAGAGAACGTTACATGGTGAAGTTAGCTTCAATTAACAACATTGATCCTTACGAGGTAGCAGCTAAGGCATGGACTTCCTCTGTTTAAATGAACCGGTCTCCACCCAATATGGCGACCGGGAGTGCAAAATGTCACGTGTCTGCAAAAGACCGATACGGCCCACGAGGACTTCCGAGGAGGTGCCGCTGTAGGTCTGGCTTTTCTCTGGAGCTCACCGGGACTTTTTTCTTCCAGATTTGGACTCAATTGGACCACCGCAAGTCCGGCTCCCTCTAAAATGCATTTTGGTGCTCAAGGGCTGCACAGAACCGGAGCGGAAGCGGCAGTAGGTCTGCCGGACCGGAACCGAGCCGCTGTTTCTGCAGAGCTGGTGAGTAAAAAATTTGCAGCACTGTGTAGTTACGATGAAGAGTTTATAACATTGAGGACTCTGTCGCTGCAGGGTAGGTCTGCAGAAACAGAACCGAGCAGAACCGAGAGCTGCTGCTTTTCTGCAGAGCAAGAATTAGTATGTTGTTTAAATTACGCAGGTTTAAGAGTCTAGATTAACATTGCAAGAGTGTGCGAAGGGTTTCTAAAGCCTTAATATATATATATATAAAAACTAAAATACAAGCCCAAAACCAGAAAAGTTGGCACGTTGTGGAAATCGCAAATAAAAACAGAATACAATGACTTGCAAATCTTTTTCAACCTATATTCAATTGAACACACTGCAAAGACCACATACTTAACGTTCGAACTGGTAAACTTTGTTATTTTTTGCAATTATTAGCTCATTTGGAATTTGATGCCTGCAACATGTTTCAAAAAAGCTGGCACAAGTGACAAAGAAGACAGAGAAATTTGAGGAATGCTCATCAAACACTTATTTGGAATATCCCACAGGTGAACATGCAAATTGGGAACAGGTGGGTGCCATGATTGGGTATAAAAGCAGCTTCCTTGACATGCTCAGTCATCCACATAGAAGGATGGGGCGAGGGTCACCACTCTGTGAACAAATGCGTGGGCAAATTGTCGAACAGTTCAAGAACAACTTTTCTCAACGAGCTATTGCAAGGAATTTAGGAATTTCACCATCTACGGTCCGTAATATCATCAAAAGGTTCAGAGAATCTGGAGAAATCACTACACGTAAGGGGCAAGGCCGAAAACCAACATTGAATGCCCGTGACCTTCGATCCCTCAGGCGGTACTGCATCAAAAACCGACATCAGTGTGTAAAAGATATCACCACATGGGCTCAGGAATACTTCAGAAAACCACTGTCAGTAACTACAGTTCGTCGCTACATCTGTAAGTGCAAGTTAAAGCTCTACTATGCAAAGCAAAAGCCATTCATCAACAAGATCCAGAAACGCCGCCGGCTTTGCTGGGCCCGAGCTCATCTGAGATGGACTGATGCAAAGTGGAAAAGTGTTCTGTGGTCTGATGAGTCCACATTTCAAATTGTCTTTGGAAACTGTGGACGTCGTGTCTTACGGACCAAAGAGGAAAAGAACCATCAGGACTGTTATAGGCGCAAAGTTCAAAAGCCAGCATCTGTGATGGTATGGGGGTGCATTAGTGCCCAAGGCATGGGTAACTTACACATCTGTGAAGGCACCATTAATGCTGAAAGGTACATACAGGTTTTGGAGCAACATATGCTGCCATCCAAGCGACGTCTTTTTCATGGACGCCCCAGCTTATTTCAGCAAGACAATGCCAAGCCACATTCTGCACGTGTTACAACAGCGTGGCTTCGTAGCAAAAGAGTGCGGGTCCTCCCCTGGCCTGCCTGCAGTCCAGACCTGTCCCCCATTGAAAATGTGTGGCGCATTATGAAACGTAAAATACGACAACGGAGACCCCGGACTGTTGAACAACTTAAGCTGTACATCAAGCAAGAATGGGGAAGAATTCCACCTGAAAAGCTTCAAAAATTGGTCTCCTCAGTTCCCAAACGTTTACTGAGTGTTGTTAAAAGGAAAGGCGATGTAACACAGTGGTAAATATGTCCCTGTGCCAACTTTTTTGCAATGTGTTGCTGCCATTGAATTCTAAGTTAATGGTTATTTGCAAAACAAAATAAAGTTTCTCCGTTCGAACATTAAATATATTGTCTTTGCATTCTATTCAGTTGAATATGGGTTGAAAAAGATTTGCAAGTCATTGTATTCTGTTTTTATTTGCGATTTGCACAACGTGCCAACTTTTCCGGTTTTGGGCTTGTAAATATAACGTCCCTACTTGGCAGATTTTCACTTATCGCGGGTTGGTCCGGACCATAACCCCGCAATAAACGAGGGACTACTGTATTAGTGCCTTAGTAAAAACCGGCTTATTTTAACAGTTAAAATATGAGAAACATTAGACTTCAGATAAAATACCTGTGTATTTCAAACACCCACAATTATTTCTTAATACAAATGAGCTGTCAGACTGATAGTCATAAGAAGACTTGGATACACATTTACAAGTAAACCGACAAGTTAAAATAATAAACTAACCTGTTTATTATTATTGTTGTTTGGATTGTTTTTTAATGAATACAAGTAAAATCTCTCAAATACCAGGACGCTCGTTTTCCCTCGGGGAGTCGCCAGTCCAGGATCCCTGCTCTGGAAGGTGGAGGTCGTGACAGGAGTAGGAGCAGAATCCCTAAAACGAGCAGGACTTCATGTGGGCGACCCCCAAACCACCGTCCTCACTGAAACATAAACTCTCTCCAAATCACCCCATAAGTTTGACTTATTTCTTCTACAAGCAAAAACAGCAACGGCCTACAAGAAGAGGGGAAAAAAAAAGTTATTTCTTGCATTAACTTGCACCACCGCCGGGTCCTTGGCAGGTATTTTATTTCATATATAGACGCTTTCTGTAATCAAATGTGAGTGCAATCAAACAACAGCAATACAAACATTACCAATGCAGTCTGAGAACCAGGAACAGGGTTAAAACTGGGAGTTCACTCACTCTACGCAGCGAGCAGCTAGTAACCTCATGGACATTTAAAAAAAAAAAAAAGAAGCCTTTACCTCTGTCACAACAGTTTGCTGTCTCATGAACCGATAACTGCGACGATGCAGAGGCTTACACTCTTCAAACAGGAAGTCCAACCAGTGATACAACACCCCTCCCTCCCCCCACCCTCCAAGAAACAAAAAAAGATGCGAGTAACAACTTTTACTCTGCTTTTCAGTAATAACCCTCCCCCCCCATCATGATTATTGTCGTCCTCCTCCTTAATGGTTATGAACAAAACTAAAAATCCAAATTTTATCTCGTTACACAGCAGGAGCCAATCAGAGTCCAGAGGTCCTTCAGGTTCAGTCAGTCTCCACCAATGGCTGTCCACTGAGAATGATTGGAAAACCACAAAAGCTGTTCGTGTAGAACCAAAGTCTTAATGCGGTGCCACGCGAAGGTGGCACGGCATGTTTCCACGGGTGGACGTGGGGGGGTCAGTGTATGGGTTTGTGGATCAGAGAGCGAGTGTATGTTTTTAAAAGAGGGAAGAAGCAAAAGGTGTTCGGTAATTATCGGACCCGAGAACGCAAAAAAAATAAAAACGAGTTAAAAAAAAAAAAACGTACAAAGACTTTATCCACCGTTGTCCTCTTGGCCCTCATTTAAACACGTACACATACTAACCCTCGCACGCACAAAAACATGCACGCAATAGGTCCTCGCGTGGAGTCAGGTGTCTGACATTCAAAAAAACAAAACAAAAAAACGGTAAAAATCATCTTTACCGTCACAACGCTTCAGTTCATAAAATCTTGACGTTTCTGAGAAGTGATTCGGCTTTTCCTCCGGGTTTAAAGCAGTATGCGTGTTTAGGTGTAGTCTTTGTCCCGCTGCTGCGCGCACACACACACACACACACACAACATACACACACTCACGCATTCCAGCACACACCACGCGTCCTCTTTTAGTGGAGAAAGACATGGCGCAATGGAGAGACGATCCTCCTCTGGGTGGATGCACGGGATCACCGGTGAGGAGATGGGGAGCGGTTGCCACGGCTACCAGGGGTCATCCAGGTCACCGGCAATCTGAAAGTCAGGGGGGATAAAAAGGAAAGGTGTGTAAGTTTGTTGTTGCGCCCACTTTCCCTTCGCAGCAACTTTTAGCTCTTATTTTTTTTAAACAGATGGTAAAGTTTGAATCTCCTTGTTTTTAATGTGATGGTGGCCGAGCCTTCACGTAGCCAGACCGTCAAGACGACTCACCTGGCAGAGCATCACAAACGGTCAGACTGGAAGAAAAACAAAAAAACAGGGAAGGACTGGAGAGAATGGCGTCCTAATGTTTTAAAACAACGGATTAAATCACGTTTCTAAGACACACAGGAACATAAGGACGCTGCGACTGGCCCTGTATCAAATGCTACCACATTGTTTTTTTTGTTGTCTGAAAACAACCATAACATGTTGGGTCTTTGATAACAACTTGGATCTACACAAGATTTGACACAGGACCAAACACAAGGAAGAGCGACACAACCCTTTTACGGTAAGAAATACACTTGTGGAATCAAACTTCAGGTGTTTTTTATTTTTATTTGATTATTTCAGGACTGATTTGGTCCCGCATACAAATACAACTCATTCATACACATACAGAACACACACGGTGCTCATCATGACCCTACCTCTGATGGAGACTCTGAGCTCAGCTTCACCAAAGAACAGATTGATTCACAACCATCACGCTACAGTGGTTTATAGTAGGGATGCACGATATTGGATTTTTGGTCGATAACCGATAAATATTTTCCCCTAGACCTACTTACAGAGACTACAGAGCTTTCTCTGCTGTGGAATTAAAATATGCATTATTCTGCATGGCCTTTGTCAGTTTGGTCTGCTACCAAATGCAGATGCCTAAAAGGGGACTGAGAATGACGCAACACTTCAACTTGGATTATGTTTAATGTCAAATGTATTCATGACATTTACTCTAACACAATGACAACACTCGAACAGTAGAAATGTATAAATTTCACAAATCTAAACTCAACCGTACGTGTGATGTCATAATGTGCTGGCACTGCAGGCATCCTTGTCACTGGGTTGTCATACAAAACAGAGCCTTATATATATTATATATATATATATATATATACCTGTATATATATATACGCATATAAATATATATATTTATATATACATATTTATATATACATATATATAAACAGTGCCTTTTATATCGGTGAGTTATTTTGATGGAATGTCCGATATTTAACTTTATCGCCAATATCGTCCGATATCGATACCATGCAGAAAATATCGTGCATCCCTAGTTTATAGTAACAATTCTATAAAGTTTGTGTCATTTTGAACATTATTTTAGCCTGTGTGGAAAGAAATGTTCTTTATTTGGGCTTTAAAGTGCCCCTCCATCTTTCAGATTTAGAATATATTCCAGATAAAGACAAATAAACATTTTTACAGCTATCTTTAACAAGAATTATACATTTCTGCATGTCAACATAGCAAGAAAACAATGCTAAACGTTATACGTGTTACATATTAGTATGGTAGCATTCAATAGGAAATGTTTAACAAAAAAAAATACTTCAGGGTGCTTCTAGAGGAAATAAGCTAATCTGTTATGTATATAAAACAGCAACGCCCCTTTATCTTATAAGCAAGTTACTAGTTTCAGCTTTACTCGTCACTTTCATATCATCCGAACAGCTGCTCTGAAGCTTCACCATATGAAGGCTGATTACGGCATCCGACTAATGGCATTCGTTTTCAGTTTAAAATCCTACCGTTGGGGTCAAAATGCCTTGGAAAGCATTTCAAAATGTACAAAAATGTGCCACAACATATAAAAAACACAACTCCAAATACAGTAAGTGTTTTGATTCATGCGGTTTCTGCTAACACTGCGCTAATTGTTTTCTGGTCTTCACCGAAGCTTGTGTGACTCGTTTATGTTTACATCCATCCATTTTTAGCACCCCGACTTCTTTGAACATTTTTTTTTCTATTCGAATAAAAAGTCCGGACTGTTGAAAACTAACGGGGGGAAAAAAAAAAACAATAATAATAATAATAAATTCAATTTATACCGCACTTTTCATGAATAAAAATCTCAAAGTGCTAACAAAAACAGGAGTGACGATTTCTCCTTTGTTCAGCCATTCAAACTCATGCAGACTGTTTACTCTGAGTCAGTAGATAGAGCTCAGTGGCTCCACTGTTTTTTTTTTTTTTTTTTAATAGGTTCATCCACTATAAGCAGGTGGGGGCTAGGAGGAGGAGGAGGAGGAAGAGGAGAACCAGCCAGAAACAAACAGAGGGAAATGCAGACTGATGAACACATGGTTCAACCATTTTTACATAAATGACTGACGTCAACTGTAAACATCACAGCAGCTGAGCTGTACAAGCCATCGGCATGTTCGGGAGTCCAAGCCAAGGTGGGGAAAACACAAACAGGAAACAAGAATCCTCGTTGCATGGAGGGTGTCAAACAGTACTGGACACAGAACGTGAACACACAGAGAGACCAGTTTTGCTTCTGTTTATTATCACCCGCCACCAAAAGCCAAAGAGCAACAATATTTAGGTGCGTTTGTCTAGCACTAGTAAAATATCCCACGAATCAGAAAGTACGTCTACAGCTTATTCACGTTTGGCGTGAACTCGACTCAACATGGCCACTGCAGCAAAGCATTCTGGGCCAGAACGAAAATGGCTGTAACTCAGTCAGTTTTACAGACACTGAGCTAAAATTTGGTGCCAGCAGCCGAATCATTCATAACTCAGGCTTCAACCGCGTATTGATCATGCGACGTCTCACAATATTGCATCAGATTGTTATATTTTCAAGGT
Source organism: Garcialebias charrua (assembly GCA_038048925.1). Classification (NCBI taxonomy): domain Eukaryota; kingdom Metazoa; phylum Chordata; class Actinopteri; order Cyprinodontiformes; family Rivulidae; genus Garcialebias; species Garcialebias charrua. The sequence goes on along the minus strand of JBBPBX010009112.1, from coordinate 42,295 downwards.
TTGACCAAATTAGGTGAAACATTTCTCAACAGATCTTTGACTAAAACTCTGGCATAAAAAGTGGAGGGCGATATCCACCCCTTCAAGGAATAGTGTCTTTAATTAAATAATTTCTCGCCACAGAGGAAATAATGGCCCATGTGTTTATTCATGTTCTGTGATCAAGTAAAGAGGATCTGGCACAGCCCTGGGGTGGGGTGGGTGGGTGCTCAGCCAGAGGAAACATCAGATCTAGGGGGCGTCTTGATCGGCCTCTGGTTCTGCAGTGGCAGGTGAGGGTGGGGGTGAGGGGGGAGAGGGAGGGGAGGCGGGTTGCTCCTGGCCGTCATCGTCAGCCGAAGTCCTGCTGCTCTCCTCGACTCCCTCCGCGGCGCTCTCCCCCCTGAGGCGGTAGGAGGCGAGGGTCTCGTCCAACACCGTGCAGTACTGCCCCCGGTGGTGCAGGCGGAACTGCCGCAGAGCCTCCATCAGATGGGCCGCCGTGCTGCTGTCGCCTCCCTCCTCACTCTCCTCCTCCTCCTCTGCCCACTGAGGTGACATGCCAGGGGTCAGACTCTGCAGACAGGTTCCACGTTCAAACACATAAGAGCACACATCCAAGAAGCAGCGGCGCAACGTTCAGATCACAGACCCATCGCCCCCGTGGTGCCAGAAACATTCTTGTGCCGCTCGGCAAACGTTACCTCTGACCCGGTGACTAACAAGCACTTGTGATATTCGTTGTGTAACAGAGAGAGGAGGGTGGAGGTGTCAGGGTGGTTCAGCCCGGAGAAAAGAAACTGGAAATCAAATTTCAGATGACATCGATACGACACACTCGTGTGTTTTTACACAAACGGCACATTTCCGCATTCTTACTCGCAGGGCTGACTAAAAGCTGACGCTCACATTTTCTTTAGCATAAAAACATGAACATGAACCTGTGGCCTTCAGTCATTTCTTCAAGCTGTTGAATAAAAACATTCACATGTGAACGCCCCTATGAACTCCTTACTGTATAAACAGAGACATAAATATAAAAACGACAGTAAAAGATGAGAATAGGAGGTGCCGTTTCTCTTAAAATCTGCTAAACATGAAAACATATAAAAAGCTGGAACTCTTCTTTTTGGAGGACTTCATGAACCAATATTTACCGGTAGCTTTTTATTTATTTATTGGGAAACTTTGCTCCATTTATTAATGAAACTTATCCCATTTTTATTGAAACTCATTTACATTTATTTAATGAAACATGCACATTGAGTAAAACCTGTGTATCACTTTTTCATTTTGTTGTTTTTAAAAGGAGATCGTGAGAAGGGAGGAAACAAAATAAGAATTCATGACTTCGTTTAAACATGCGTCGTCTCTGTGTACCGTATTTTTCGGACTATAGGTCGCAGCTTTTTATCATTTTTTCATGGCTTGCGACCTATATTCAGGTGCGACCTATTTATGGCTTGTTATCACTTTCGGTCGCTAGGGGCGCATGGTAGTACCAGTTTCGTTTGCTATGGGCGCTAAAGAGACCTGTAGTCAGTTTACGGAACAGTACCTGCAGACGTGCCTGGAGGCGTTACCTGTTTGTGTATCGAGCATAAAAGCCCATCACCCGGGCGACATCTCTGAGAGTGAGTGAGGAGATACAAACAACGAACAACAGAACCACGAGACAAGAGCAGCCATGCCTCCAAAAAGGAAATCTTACATGGCAGATTTCAAGCTGGAGGTGGTGAAATTTGCCCTGGTCCATGGAAACCGCGCCGCTGACCGCCAGTACGGTAGCCTGGTTAAAGCCAGACCCCCTTGTCCTTCACTTCGCTTCGTACTAGGGTCTGGGACTTCTCCCATAGACAAGGATTTCTCCGGTAGATTTTTGACCGGACCAATCAGAGAACAGAAGGCGGAGTTTTGTTAGTTTAGCCTGGCGAGGTCCAGGCTATTCAGATAAATAGCTCAGAAACCACTCGGTGGATATTTTTTCTGCTACCAGTGTGTAATTATATGTCTCTAATTTACTGACTGTTGGCCTGGATGAAACATTTGAGATAAAATTCGATTTTTTATAATTTATTTTCGTAGCGCACCCGAGGCTGTTTGGAAAATGTCAAACCGAAACAATTTAAATCCAGCAGATTTGACCATTTCGTGAATTGATTTAGGAACTGTTAAGCTCAGGAACACTTCTGATATAACGTCAGCTAAGAAATATATTTTTTCTCAGCAAAGAAATAATAGTTTTTTACCTTGTTTTCTTGAAAATTCCTTCGTGGCGGCAGCCATTTTAACTGACGACGTCAGTCGACGTCGTTCAAAACTCCGCCTTCTGTTCTCTGATTGGTCCGGTAATCCGCCTTCTGTTCTCTGATTGGTCCGGTAATCCGCCTTCTGTTCTCTGATTGGTCCGGTCAAAAATCTACCGGAGAAATCGTTGTCTATGGGAGAAGTCCCAAACCCTAGTACAAAGCGAAGTGAAGGACAAGGGTCTGGTTTTAACCAGGCTACTAGTACGGGGTCAGCGAGAAAGTTATCCGTGGCTAGAGGAAGTCAGAGGGAGTCCTCCAGAACAAGAAGTGCACGAAGCGGGCCAACCGGGGCCTGAAAGCAAGGTGGCCAGAACTCGAGGACAGAGTCAAGTCCTGGGTCCTCTCCGAGCGCGCCTGTGGAAGAGGGGTGTCCACGGTGCAGCTTCGTCTGCATGCCATCGCTGTGGCTAAGGACATGGGGGTGTCGGAGTTCGCTGGTGGTCCCAGTTGGCATTTCAGGTTCATGAAGCGCCACGGTCTGTCCATCAGGGCCTGAACCACCATGTCCCAGAAGCTCCCGGCTGACTTCCGGGAGAAACTGGACAGCTTTCGTGCCTTCGTGAGTCGGCAGGAAAGCTAACATGTTTTTTTGTGTGTGTTAAACGTACCTGCATCTTGCTAAATTTTAATATATTAATTTAATATAAAATCGTGCGCTCACAGCGAGTTTGTTGGCAGTGAGTGCGCGCTCGTTTCTTTGTTTACTGTACGAAAATGTCTGCTTTCGTGTGTCGCCTGGTACCGGTACCGTTAAGCTAACATGGTTTGTTTTGTGTGTTTTAACGCACCGGTATCTTGCTAAATTTTAATAAATTAATTTAATATAAAATTTGCACGCTCACAGCGAGTTTGTTGTCAGTGAGTGCACGCTCGTTTCTTTGTTTACAGGTTTTTTTTGTGTTAAATGTACCTGTATCTTGCTAAATTTTAATATATTAATTTAATATAAAATCGCACGCTCACAGCGAGTCAGTGAGTGCGCGCTTGTTTCTTTGTTTACAGGTTTTTGTGTGTTAAACGTACCTGTATCTTGCAAAATTGTAATATATTAATTTAATATAAAATCGCGCGCTCACAGCGAGTTTGTTGTCAGTGGGTGCGCGCTCGATTCTTTTGTTTACTGTAAGCTAATGTCTGCTTCTGATGTGGACAAGTGATGTGGACAAACGAATCTTTTTAATGTTGCAGGTCTGTTGGCGCGCTCACAGCGGGTCTGTGGGTCGATTCTTTAGTTTAGCCCGACGCTAATGTCTGCCTCTCCTTTGTCTTTCTCACGCCAGGTGCAGACGTATGGGATCACTGCCGACCACGTGATCAATATGGATGAGGTACCCCTTACATTTGACATTCCAATGGGCCGCAGTGTCTCACAGAAGGGGGAGAAGTCTATAAACATCCTCACCACAGGCCATGAGAAGTCCCATTTTACAGTGGTTCCGGCCTGTGGTGCTGACGGCTGCAAACTCCCGCCCCTGGTCATCTTTAAAAGGAAGACCATGCCTAAAGAGGACTTCAGCCCCAGAGTAGTGGTCTCCGTGAACCAGAAAGGATGGATGGACGAGCAGATGATGGGATGGATTAACAAATGCTTCGTCCATCGTCCTGACGGGTTCTTCAGGACCAAGAAGGCTCTCCTGGTCATGGACAGCATGAGGGCCTACATAACTGATGCCATGCGGGCCAAAATAAAGACTTTGAACACTGTGCCAACAATTATACCAGGGGGGCTGACAAAACTGCTCCAGCTGCTGGACATCAGCGTGAACCGTAGCTTCAAGTCCTCCTTAAGGAAGTTGTGGGAGGACTGGATGGTGTGTGGCGAGCACTCATTTACTACCACTGGGAGGATGCGGCACGCGACCATCGCCCAGGCGGTGGAGTAGACAAGGCCTGGGCTTCAGTCACAACAAAAACCATCCAAGCAGGATTTAAGAAGGCCCGCATCCTCCCACATCCTGCTGGTGCTGATGCTGAGGACAGCAGTGAGGAGGAGGAGATGGAGAGGCAGGGACCTCTGACCAGTGGCAAGCTGCCTCCGTCACTTGCTGAACTGTTTCAGAGTGATACTGAGGACGATGAGTTTCTGGGGTTTGAGTAGGGGGAACATTTTTTGTAAATTTTGTAAATAAAAACCACAAAGTCACAAATCTGGGAGTGATAATGGATCCTTCCATGAAACTCAACAGTCATGTAAACATGATCGTCAAATCCTGTTTTTTCCAGCTGAGGCGTCTGTCTAAGCTGAAGCCCATATTATCAAAAAACAACCTGGAGACAGTGATTCACGCATTCATTACATCTAGGCTTGATTACTGCAATTCACTTCTGCTTGGCGTCAGTCAAGCCACCATTGCACGATTACAACTGGTTCAGAACGCAGCTGCCCGATTTTTAACCAGCACACGCAAAAGAGAGCACATTACACCAGTCTTGGCCTCCCTGCACTGGCTACCGGTTCATCTTCGAATCCAATTCAAAATTCTCATGTATGTCTACAAATCGCTGAACAGTCTCGCCCCCGCCTATCTCTCGGATCTGATACACCCATATGTCCCTCCACGTGCTTTGAGGTCAGAGGATCGGGTACTCTTAAAAGTTCCAGAAACTCGCCTTAAGCGCAGAGGTGACAGGGCGTTCTCTGTAGCAGGCCCAAGACTCTGGAACGAGTTACCGCTGCTCATCAAACAGGCCCCCTCCCTCTCAGTTTTCAAATCCCGGTTAAAAACTCACTACTACTCCATTGCTTTCAATGCCAGCTGATTTATATTGGATCGTTTTATTTATGATCTGCAATGTTTTTATGTTTTTCGTGTTGTACTTCATTGTCTGTGTTGCCTGTTGCGTGTTTGTTTGTTCAGCACTTTGGTGTGGACTTGTTCCTGTTGAAAGTGCTTTATAAATAAAATGGTATGGTATGGTATGGTACAAAATAAATATCTGTTTCTGTCATCTTTATGTGCGGGTGTACCGGTAGTAATTTTAAAGCTGCTTTATTTACGGTATGTGGGTGTAACTGTCAAAGTGCATTTCTGAACAAAAATTAAACTGAGACACACTCTTAAAAAAAGTCAGCCAACAAATGTTTTTTAAGGCATTTCTGTAGTTAAATTTTAATGATGTTGGTGTTATTTATGTTCTAAAATAAGCTGATTTGTAATCATTTATTAAAAATTAAACCGAGACACACTCTTAAAAAAAGTCAGCCAACAAATATTTTTTTAGGCGTTTCTGTAGTTAAATTTTAATGAAAGTCAGCTCGCGCTGAAAAGCGGGTCTGTTTTCTGTGTGCGTGCTTGGTGTTATTTACGTTCTAAAATAAGCTGCTTTGTAATCATTTATTAACAAAAATTAAACTCAGACACACTCTTAAAAAAAAGTCAGCCAACAAATATTTTTTAGGTGTTTCTGTAGTTAAATTTTAATGAAAGCCAGCTTGCGATGAAAAGCGGAAATGCTGTGTACGGGTGCGCGCTTGGTGTTATTTACGTTCTAAAATAAGCTGCTTTGTAATCATTTATTAACAAAAATTAAACTGAGACACACTTAAAATAAGTCAGCTAACAAATATATTTTTTAGGTCTTTATCCTGCTAAAATTAAAATACCGGTACTGTACATGTAGGTCTGTTCACTGCTACTGCATGTCTGGTGCTGTGCGTGCACGTTTAGTTTCATCAGACGTACCGGTAGCTAGCGAAACAAATTTTTAAATCCAGCTCATTTCACAATTACGTTCATTTATTAAAGCTGGGGTCTGCGATATTTGAACTCTCTGGGACTCTCTGGGACTTAGAAATATTTTCAGCGCAGAAAAGCATTCTGCTCCCTCCCCTCAGAGCCATATATGGCTCTGAGGGGAGGGAGCACAGTCCGTGCTTCTGGTGAACTTGGGATCTGCTCCGCCCCCTGCTTCTGTCTGCTCAGAGCCGCTGCGATATTCTGTGTTTATGGAAATAAAACCTTCTAATAAAATATAATAAAACCATGGAGCGCTAGTCCTACAACACAAAATCCAGCAGACACCAGCAGAGGTTCACGAAGCAACGTTTGGACATGATTTAATTCGCTCGTGACTTCCTCTGTCAGCGCTGGTCTGGAATGTGTGGAATGCTCCACCTCCTCCTGTCTGCGCTGCGATATTCTGTGTTTATATGATAATATAACTGTTAAAAAAAATTAATAAAACCACGAATCACTCATCCTACAACACAAAATCCAGCAGACACCAGCAGAGGTTCACGAAGCAACGTTTGGACATGATTTAATTCGCTCGTGACTTCCTCATGTCGCTGCGCTGGTCTGGAATGTGTGGAATGCTCCACCTCCTCCTGTCTTTGCGCTGCGATATTCTGTGTTTATATGATAATATAACTGTTAAAAAAATTTAATAAAACCACGAATCACTCATCCTACAACACAAAATCCAGCAGAAATCATCAGAGGTTCACAAAGCAACGTTGGACATGTTTTAATTCGCTCGTGAGTCGTGACAAATCCATTTCCTCATGTCTGTCAGTGCAGGATGAAGCGATCACTTGGCTTTTGGCAAAAAAACTAAATAAAAGTCCAGCTCTGGGATAAAGAAGGGATATTTAATACATTTTGTGTCACATAAAAAACAGTCCTGCATCGCTTTGCAATCCTTTTAATGAGAACGAGCTGCGGCTGGGACAGGTGGGGGCGTGGGTTGGGGCGTGACAAACAACTCTGTTTTTATTGGCTGTCAGTGTCCTGGTCACTCTTGTGTTTTCAGTGTTTTTATAAATGCTGATAGAGAAGCAAGGGGACAATAGATTTTTTCAGAGATTACTTGGTCTAACATCAGTTTGTCAGTAGATAGTGACTGAGTGAAGAAATATGTTAAAAATATATTGTTTGAAAAGTTAGACTACATTACAATCTTACATACTATATCTAAAAAAGCTAAGTCTGGTCCTCTGGACATTCAAAAAACAAAACAAAACAAAGCAAAAAAAAAACTGTAGAAACGTTTCGTCTTTCGTCCGAAAGACTTCCTCAGTCTGAGAAGCTGTGTTCAGCTCAGTCTTATAAATAGCACCCTCCCACAGTGGATCAACCAGTTGGCTGTGGGAGGGTGCTATTTATAAGACTGAGCTGAACACAGCTTCTCAGACTGAGGAAGTCTTTCGGACGAAAGACGAAACGTTTCTACAGTTTTTTTTTTTGCTTTGTTTTGTTTTGTTTTTTGAATGTCCAGAGGACCAGACTTAGCTTTTTTGGATTTTTCTACCTGGATTATTGAGCATGCATCAGGGTAT
>JBBPBX010009112.1:7936-34690 GCA_038048925.1 Garcialebias charrua | reverse complement strand
GCGATCGCAAATACACTAAAAATTGAACTAAAACATAAAAATAACAATTATACTTTATTTATAAAGCCATTTAAAAAAACCACAGCTGCAACAAAGTGCTGTACACATGAAATTAAGAACATATAAACAAAAGATGAGATGAAATCATGAAAAACAACAGTCATGTGTTTAATACAGAAGTGGGTTGAGCCTAACCAGGGGTTGCTAGGTGAGGGGCTGGACTCAGGTTTGAGGTGGTTGGCTGCGGTTTGTGACGTCACAAACCGCAGGAAGTGGGAAACGAAGTGTATTTATCAAAGATAAATAAATCTACTTAGAGTAAATAAACCACTGGGTGCATTTTTTTGGCCTTAGGACTGTTTTTTTATGAAGTAAATACCCAAAGTTGAGTAAAAAAAACATTAAAAAGTGAATTTTGAATATGTGGTCCCCTTTAAGTAGAATTATTCATTTTGTGATGTAGTTTGTGTATTACAGTTAGTAAAATTAAGTAGAACTATTCATTTTGTGATGTAGTTTGTATATTACAGTTAGAAAAATTAAGTAGAATTATTCATTTTGTGATGTAGTTTGAAGGTTATCATTGGTTAACAAACTGTGAAATAAGGGGCAGATATAATAAGATTTCATCTTCTTTCTGCTCCCTTCATTTTATCCTACTTGTATTCTTGTATCTGATGAAACTGTCTTGTATTGTTCTTTTAAAATGAATGAATAAACATCAAATCAAAAAAAACAAAAACAATTTACTGTACAGTAAAGCTAGATTCATACTTGACGCGTCGCGCAGCGCGCGAGGGTGCGCGCTCCAAAAGTGATGCAATTTCACAGTCCCCGCCCCTGCGCGTTGGCCCCGCGCGTGGGATTAGCGCGTGTCGTGCACCTCTGAATTTTTGAAACTCCGCAAGCCTATGCGCGCGCGGTGGGCGCTACGATTTGATTGACAGGTCCACACCCGACAGCCTTCACCCTCTTCACGCCGGAGCCTGCAGCTGTTTGCGCCGCTGTGGTCGTGGAGACGGAGTCGCGACGCATGGAGGAATGTTTTGTGACACAAAATGTATTAAATTCTCCTTCATTCCTGATCTGGAGTCGGACTTTTCTTTTGTTTTTTCGCCAAAAGTCACGTGATCGCTTTCTCCTCCGCTGACTCCATGCATTAAAACCGCAAATAAAGACAACAGTTCAGCACGCGAGCGGAAAGCTATTTGTTTTTGTTGTGTGATTTCAAACAGTTCTTCTTCTACGGTAGATTTCTTCTTCTACACCTTTCTTGCAACATATGCACAGGTTTTAGAGGGTACTGCCTCCTGCTGGTCCGTAAAAGAACAGCACTTTGCCATGCGCCGCCGTGGGACAACTATAAACACAGAGGCGACACTGTAAACGCATTTCGCCGCACGGCACAGTGCACGCGCAGTGCGTGCGCGCCAGCCTGCGGACCAAAGCGCGAGTCTAACTCCCTTAAGTGCTGGTGGTGCAGATGGTAGAGCTGCTGCGTCTCAGCAAGCAGGTTGCCAGTTCAAATCCTGGCCAGGGGCCTTTCTGGGTAAAGTTTGCATGTTCTCTCCGTGCTGTGTGGGTTTCCTCCGGGTACTCCGGTTTCCTCCCACAAACCAAAAACATGCATGTTAGACTGATTGGTGACTAAATTGTCCAGGTGTGAGTGAGAGAGTGAATGGTTGTCTTTGTGTCCCTGTGATGGGCTGGAGACCTATCCAGGGTGTCCCCTTCCCCTCACACAATGACTCCTGGATATGGGCACCAGTGACCCACGACCCGAAAAGGAAAGAGCGGGTAAAGCTGATGGATGGATAAGTGCTGGGCTGCTGGCCAGCAAAAACAAAAAAGTTTCTATAAAGCCCACAAATCCCACTAGGAGCAATTGTAAGCTCCACTTTAACACAAGTTTCAATATCCTTTATCACAAATACAGTATGTGATTGCATAATATAATGAACAACATTAAGTCAGCATAAAATGTATTTCTTCCAAAACAACACATCTTAGACATTAAAATAAAATGGAAAGTTAGTATAACATGACAAGTTAGCAGTTAGCTAAACTTACAGTATCCACAGTAAAACAGACATGGTCTCTTATGGAAGCGTTTATGGGACGTATTTAAAACTAAAATGGTTTAGCAGGAATGCTTTTTCATTTCAAAGTCAAGCTGCCTTTTTTGAGTCATAAATAAAATTTAAAATGAATAAACCAAACTGCATTTTCATTTTCTTCTTCGAGACTGCTCAATTTGTAACTTAATTAAAATGATAAGTAAAATAACATTTAACATTTAATTTTCAATATATGTCTAAGTAAAAAGTGGCCAAAATTCATTTTGAAATCTCAATTTTGAAAATTAAAATGAAATAGCAGAAATGCTTTTTAATTTCAAAGTCAAGCTGCCTTTTTTGAGTCAGAAATAAAATTAAGATTAAATCATTTTCATTTTCTTATTCAACACTGCTAATTGTCATAGAACTACAGAGCAAACTGCCTTTTCATTTTCAGCCTGCCCCCCTGCGCTTATAGTGTGACAATATTCAATCTCAAAAGCAAACCCAGAGTAATTGAGACGAAATTAAAACTAAAATGGTTTAGCAGGAATGCTTTTTCATTTCAAAGTCAAGCTGCCATTTTTTGAGTCATAAATAAAATTTAAAATGAATAAACCAAACTGCATTTTCATTTTCTTCTTCGAGACTGCTCAATTTGTAACTTAATTAAAATGTAAAATAACATTTAACATTTAATTTTCAATATATGTCTTAGTAAAAAGTGGCCAAAATTCATTTTGAAATGTCAATTTTGAAAATTAAAATGAAATAGCAGAAATGCTTTTTAATTTCAAAGTCAAGCTGCCTTTTTTGAGTCAGAAATAAAATTAAGATTAAATCATTTTCATTTTCTTATTCAGCACTGTTATATCTCATTGAACTACAGAGCAAACTGCATTTTCATTTTCATCCTGCCCCCCTGCGCTCAAAGTGTGACAATATTCAATCTCAAAAGCAAACCCAGAGTAATGTGCTTGTCAGACAGCAGAGGGCGGCAGCGCTCCTGTTTCATTGTGCTGAAACCCAGAGAGTCACGTAATGCGCTTGTCAGACAGCAGAGGGCGCAGCGGTTATAACTCAAAACCTTGTATGAGCTGAATTGAATAACATAGTGTTTAGTAATTATTAAAAAACTGTAACAAATCATAGGAATTATTTCATTACCAAGTAGATTTACTTTAATAGAAACATCAATGCCTGGTTTTATGGACATTTTTCTTTCTGATAAACAAAATAAATAACACAGGTGTTTGTTTCAGCGGAAGGAGGAAACGGTCTCCCCTGACTAAAACTCAGCACAATGCAAAAGGAGTGCTGCGCCCTCTGCTGTCTGACAAGCGCATTACGTGACTCTCTGGGTTTCAGCACAATGAAACAGGAGCGCTGCCGCCCTCTGCTGTCTGACAAGCACATTACTCTGGGTTTGCTTTTGAGATTGAATATTGTCACACTTTGAGCGCAGGGGTGCAGGATGAAAATGAAAATGCAGTTTGCTCTGTAGTTCAATGAGATATAACAGTGCTGAATAAGAAAATGAAAATGATTTAATCTTAATTTTATTTCTGACTCAAAAAAGGCAGCTTGACTTTGAAATTAAAAAGCATTTCTGCTATTTCATTTTAATTTTCAAAATTGACATTTCAAAATGAATTTTGGCCACTTTTTACTAAGACATATATTGAAAATTAAATGTTAAATGTTATTTTACTTATCATTTTAATTAAGTTACAAATTGAGCAGTCTCGAAGAAGAAAATGAAAATGCAGTTTGGTTTATTCATTTTAAATTTTATTTATGACTCAAAAAATGGCAGCTTGACTTTGAAATGAAAAAGCATTCCTGCTAAACCATTTTAGTTTTAATTTCGTCTCAATTACTCTGGGTTTGCTTTTGAGATTGAATATTGTCACACTATAAGCGCAGGGGGGCAGGCTGAAAATGAAAAGGCAGTTTGCTCTGTAGTTCTATGACAATTAGCAGTGTTGAATAAGAAAATGAAAATGATTTAATCTTAATTTTATTTCTGACTCAAAAAAGGCAGCTTGACTTTGAAATTAAAAAGCATTTCTGCTATTTCATTTTAATTTTCAAAATTGAGATTTCAAAATGAATTTTGGCCACTTTTTACTTAGACATATATTGAAAATTAAATGTTAAATGTTATTTTACTTATCATTTTAATTAAGTTACAAATTGAGCAGTCTCGAAGAAGAAAATGAAAATGCAGTTTGGTTTATTCATTTTAAATTTTATTTATGACTCAAAAAAGGCAGCTTGACTTTGAAATGAAAAAGCATTCCTGCTAAACCATTTTAGTTTTAAATACGTCCCATAAACGCTTCCATAGTCTCTAAGACTTTACCAAATTAGGTTTGACCTGGTACATAAAAACATAATGTGTGCTCGCCTAGGAAAACAAATTAGCAAACATAAAGAAGTCAGGTGATGTGCAGAATGCAGAATGTGTAGGGGAGTGGTGGCGCAGAGGTTAGAGAAGATGGACCTGTGATCAGAAAGTCGCAGGCCCAACTCCCGGTACCATCAACATCACAATGTGGGTGGAAAAGGTGAAACACCCACACCTGCCTCCACCCTCATTTGCCTCACACTGGGCCTCTGAGCAAGGGCCTTATCCCCCAACATCTGCTCCCAAAAACAGGTCTCTCTTGAAAATGAGTTCTCGTGACTCAATGAGACTAACCTATATAAATAAAGGGTAAATGACAAAAAAAAGAATGTGGAAAGAGACATGTGTCTCAGCAGCAGCTCTGAAAGTCTAAAGGCTCCCACAACCTGGGGCGAACCATGAGCAGCGCAGAAACTGTGCGCATTGTCCGCATGGTTGAGCCTTCATACTCTAGCGTACACCCTGACCGGCTGCATCCAGCTCCACAGGCAAAGGGGTGTTTACCTTGGGGACAAATTGAGTTTGCCGATTAGTCTTTTTTTTTTTTTACACGCCTACTGGATTGATAGACAGGTCGCCAAAAAAAAAAAACGAGAGATGGCAGCAAGCGGCAACGGTGTTCTGTGTTTATATGTTGTTAATAAAAAGTTCTAAAAAAAAACAAAAAACAGGTAGCACTGGCCCTGCAGCCCACACATCAGACCAGCCCACCAGGAAATATCCAGACCCTCCCGCAGCCACGCCGGGCCTGATTTAAATTCTCTAGTGACAAATTCCTTCATTTCTCACAGTTTCAGTCATGGCGTCAACAGACGAGGAGGAAGAGATCACTTGCCTCTTGGAAAACAAACAACAACAAAAAACAGAAAAACAAAAGAAAGGGCCATTAAACCAGACCACAGATGAAGAAGGAGAATTTAATACATTGGCGTCACATAAAAAAACAGTCTGTCGCCGGGCAGTTTAAGCTCAATTATGTGCCTTAAGAATATACTCTAAGCACAAATAGTACATATGCCGAACAACAGCAGCACGAACATGAGTCAGGTCTCTTGTAAATGAGTCCTCATGGCTCAATGGGACACTAACTTGTTTAAATAAAGGTTGAATGAATGAGTGTGTGAGCAGGTGAGCACAAATGAAAGGGGCATAACAAACAAAACTAACAATACTAGTACACAACAGAATAAACAGAAACAAAAAGAACAGCATGGTAACAAAAAGTCTTCTTAACTTCTCATGTCTCCTGCATAAAAAACACTGTAGACACAAAATAAATTAATGTTTTTCTTTTTTTTTAATTACTGTAATCTAACAAATCAAAAAAGCTGTTCAATACAGAAACAACTGGGCTTTATTTGTAACAGAAGACGTTTCGCCCTTCATCCAAAGAGCTTTCTCAATTCAAAGAGCAGACTATGTGAGAGTAAGGTTATAAAGGCTGAGATAACACACACACATCCTATGTAAATTGACAAATCACACCTCACACCTTAACAGTAGGGGTTCCCTTATCAGTCAGGTCTCTCGGTGCAACACTGTTGCTATGGGAAATTGCGCCCTGCGCGATTACCTGAAGGAATACAGTCACGCCTTTATGGCAGGGGGTGTCAGCGTCACCCCAGAGACCCCGCCCTCTGGGTACTTAAGATGCGGACGCCCATCCTACTTTCTCTTTTTGCCCTTCACCTCGCTAAAACCTGAACTTCGTGGGACTTCTCTGTTGTCACATCGCTCGACTAGAGGTGAGCTTGCTCCCTACGCTGAACATACAGAGAAATTTCCTGCGTAATGTTGGGCTGGCGAAAGCTAGTCCAGCGTTTTCTACTTAACCTCGAAGCTTTTCTTCTCTTTCCGCAGCTGCTTCGCTCGACGGCGCTAACTGCGTCACACCGCTACCGTGCTAATCAAGTAGCAGGCTAGCCAGCGAAAGCGACGCGACGGAAAGGACATCTTCGAACAAAAGAAATTTAAGACAACCTCGACGCTTCTCTGACATGGCCCCCGCGAAGGGAAAACGGAAGACCAAGGTTCCAAAGAAAACCAGCAGGCCAGCGAGCCCTCGCTCGCGCCCCTGCCCCAGCGGCTGCGGCTACTCCCTGTTGGCGACGGACACCCACGAGGCCTGTCCCGTCTGCCTGGGTATTCTGCACGCGAGAACAGCACTGGGATCCCCTGAGTCCTGCCCACACTGCAGCCGGAGGCCGGCGGCCGTGAGAAAGCGCCGCGTGGACGCCGTGGCTAAAGCAATGGGCGAGGCTGCGGTGCGGAAGGCCACAGGCCCAACAGAACCACTCCCTCCCAAACCGGAGCTCGAGAAAACAGACCTGGAATACAATGGTCAGGTCGGGGGAGGAAATGGTTTGGACACGTCAGTCCCGGTCGAGGACTCGGCGCCCGAAAATATCTGACCAAGACGCCGAGTACGGTTACGAGGGGGAAAGTGTGGACTCCTCCCAAAACCTGGCGCCAGTACTGCCGTATTTGGACGCCTCAGTCCCTGCTCTGTTCGACTTGTGTTGCAGGGCCGCGGACGCACTGCAGGTCGCGTGGCCAGACCCCACGCCTCGCCAACAGGTTACAAGGCTGGCAGAAAATTATTTCTATGCGAAACAGCAGCCGACAACAAGGCAAAGAATACCCATTTTTTCGGATATCCTGATGGAGCTCACGCGCTCCTGGACTGAACCCGGAGCTCCCATGATGCTACCACTCTCTCGGTTCCTGAATGTTGCCGGGATGGATGCAGCAGGACTCGCCAGCGCCCCGCAGATAGAGGAGACCCTGGCGTCTTATCTGGCCCCCGCAACAGCAGGCGTGAAACCAGCACTGCCCAGCAAGGCCTGCCGTGCTTCGGAGAAACAGCTCGATAAGTGTTACCGAGCTCAGGGCCTCGCGGCGCGCTATGAACGTTTCGACCATGATGCAGGCGTACCTGGCAGAGAAGCTACAGGAGCTCCAGGTAACAACAAATGAACAAGCCGCAGAAGAGGCCCTGGAGGAGGCCCACAGGGCCTCTGACTTCGTGCTCCGCATGATGGGGACAATAGCCATCACACAGGGCAGATCTATGGCGGAAATGGTCGTCGCCCAGCGCTACCTGTGGATGACTCTGATGGACCTCCCGGAAGGCCAGAGGTCCCTCTTTCTAAAACACCCGATCGAGCGATGGGACTCTTCGGGGGAGCTCTGGAACGCATCCAGACCAGGCTAGAGCAAAGGCATAAACAGGCAGAAGCCCTCCGTGAGGGGCTGCCAAGAAAGGGTTTTGCCCTCCCCCTCCCCCAGGGATGCTACACATCGCCCCCCGCAGAAGAGACCTGCCTGCGATGGGGAGCCTTTTCATCGCCAGGCGGCTCGGCTGAGAACCTCTTCGGTAAACCCAGAAGCCGGGCCTGATGAAACGGGACATCATAATTTTACAGGTTTGCCCGCCCAAGTAGGTCCGTGTACCCTTCGTTCAATTGATTTAGTATGGGAACCGAACTTTTTGAACCCAAACTTTATTTGTAAATCGTTACGAGGAGCTGGTGACATGTGTGTGTGCACAAAACATGATTCATCTACTGTGTGTGAAATAAAAACAAACATTTGTTCATCCATACACAAAAATAAAAGTACAAAAGCACAGTCTGCCCTGGTTCTTGACTAAAGCCCCCCCTTTGTGAAACACAAACTGCTAGGTCAGTCTATGAATCGCAGCAGGACGCGCGAGCTCTGCCTGAGGCAGTCAGACCTCACAGCGTCCTCTGTCGGACGGACCAGCTCGCTTTGGAGCACTCGAGAGGGGTCAAAGGCCACTCCTCCCACGCACACACAAAACAAACAACAGATAAACATGCCTTCCAGGCTCACGGCGCACGCAAAGGCCTGGAGGGCGTGTCTGCCAAACGCATGGATCATGACGACTGTGCGTCACGGGCTCAGGCTGCAGTTCCTCAAGGGGCCGCCCCCCTTCACGGGAGTGCTGCAGTCAAACATCAACCCAGCACGCGCACACGTGCTGAGGGAGGAGGTATCAACGATGCTACAGAAAGGAGTAATAAGTATTATGCTGGTGAAGATTCTCAGTCGTCCAGGACATGATAAAATCAAAAAAGGCGTTCAATACAAGATCAACTGGACTTTATTTGTTGCAGAAAACGTTTCACCCTTTATCCAAAAGGCTTTTTCAATTGGTTTTCAAGTAATAAGTATTGTCCCAATACATAAACTGTGCTCCGGTCACTACAGCAAGTACTTCCTGGTGCCCAAGAGAGACCAGTCCCTGAGGCCGATCCTCGATCTCAGGACGCTGAACAAGAGAATAAAAACATTCAAGTTCAAGATGCTCACATTACAGCAGGTCCTCCAGTCTGTGAGACCAGGAGACTACGCATGCACCGTGGATTTAAAAGACGCTTATTTCCACGTGAATGTGTGGAGGAGACAAAGAAAATACCTCCGTTTTGCATTTGAAGGGAAAGCATACGAATTCAAGGCTTTACCTTTCGGTTTGAAGACTGCTCCGCACACATTTACAAAATGTCTGGACGCAGCACTGGCCCCTCTTAGGAGTCAAGGGGTCAGAATTATGAATTACCTGGATGACCTCCTGATTCTGGCTGGGAGCAAAATGCAGGCTCAGTCGCACTCCCGCAGGATGATCTCTCATCTGGAGGCTTTCGGTTTTGTCATAAACCTGCAAAAGAGCGACCTGACTCCATCACGGATTACCGTATTTCTGGGAGTGCAGGTCGACACCACCAGGTACAGAGCATGGCTCTCAGAGGAATGCATTTCCTCAATACGCCATTGCCTGGCAAAGTTTACACTGGATCAGCAGGTTCCCCTAAAAACATGCCAACGCCTCTTGGGCCTCTTGGCGGCGGCCATACCCTGTGTGCCACAAGCACTGTTGAAAATGTGAGCCTTGCAAATATGGCTAAACCAACAGACACACCCTGCCCCTTTTAGGCGAGCAAGGAAAATTTGGATCGGTTCAGAATGCCCGAAGGCCCTAGAACCATGGAGGGACCCGTCCGTGTTCACGGAAGGGGTCCCGTTGGGACGGGTGTCATCCCGTGTAGTTATCACGACAGACGCATCAAAAACAGGATGGGGGGCGGTCTGCAGAAATCAGAATGCCCAAGGCCTTTGGAAACAGCAGGAAGCGAGATTACACATCAACTTCCTGGAATTGTGGGCCGTATTCCTGTCAGTGAAATACTTTTTTGGAAAAGGTCCGATTGCAGGGCAACATGTTCTAGTGAAATCGGATAACAGGACCACAGTGTCCTTTATCAACAGAGAAGGAGGGACAAGATCCCGAGTCCTCCTCGGCCTGACACAAAAACTGCTCACGTGGTGTGCCCCAAGAATATTGTCACTTAAGGTGACTCATATCCCGGGCGAATTGAACTATGGAGCGGATGCCCTCCCAAGAGGACCTCTCTTGGCATCAGAATGGAGGCTGAACCCACGGGTCGTGGATCAGATTTGGTCACGGTACAGAAGAGCCTCTGTAGACCTGTTCGCATGCAGGACCAGTTCACAATGTGACATCTACTTCTCACTAAAAGAGACAGATGCACCACTGGGAACGGATGCCTTGGCCTATGACTGGCCAGCAGGGGTGCTGTATTACGCTTTTCCACCCGTCCCTCTGATTCAGGTGACGCTGGAACGTGTACGCAAGGGAGCCCTCTCCCTGATACTGATAGCCCCCAGGTGGCCACAGAAACCGTGGTTCCCGGAGCTGATTTCAATGCTGTCAGGGACGCCATGGCAGCTGCCCTCTCACAGGGACCTGCTGACCCAGGCACATGGGCAGCTTCTCCACCCACGTCCGGAACTGTGGCAGCTTTCAGCCTGGCCACTGAAGGGAACAGGCTGAAGGCCTCAGGCCTGACCGGTTTCTTCTTAACGCCACATAGAAGATGAGGGCTAAGTCGACTTAGCCCCTCAAAAAAAAAAAAACCTTGGTGCACATGCTCTCATGAAGAGCGTACTGAGGGGAATGAATTACGTTCCCATAGCAATAGTGTTGCACCGAGAGACCCGATTGATAAGGGAACTGAAAGTTATGCACCATAACTCATGTTCCCTGAAGGAAAGGAACGAGGTGCAACACAGTTGGCCCTTTCAATGCTGAAGCTTGGTGAAGTGCACTTGGAGAAAGTAGGATGGGCGTCCGCGTCAAGTACCCAGAGGGCGGGGTCTCTGAGGTGACGCTGACACCCCCTGCCGTAAAGGCGTGAATGTATTCCTTCAGGTAATCGCGCGGGGTGCAATTTCCCATAGCAATAGTGTTGCACCTGTTCCCTTCCTTCAGGGAACATGAGTTATGGTGCATAACTTTCAGTTTCTTAAGGTCTTTGTTAGACTAATTCACAGATGAGGCTCCTCTGTTCTCATCAAGTGTGAAAATCATCTGGGAATCAGTCCTAAAGTTGCATTATACGTTTTTGAAAGTTGGAATCTGAGACCTCCTCCTCTATTAAGAGAAGGCCTTTCTCTCTTAACATAAACAGCTTCCTTCACACCCCTCTCAAACCACCTGTGTTCTCGGTCCAAAATGTGCACATTCTGGTCCTCAAATGAGTGTCCCTTGTCCGTGAGGTGGAGATGAACAGCTGAGTTTTTTCCAGAGGAAGAGGCTCTCCTGTGTTGGGGCATTCTTCTGTGAATAGGCTGTTTAGTTTCTCCAATGTAGAGGTCTAGACAGTCCTCGCTGCACTGGACCGCATAAACTACACCACTCTGTTTGTGTGTGGGGATTTGGTCTTTAGGGTGGACCAACCTCTGTCTAAGAGTACTGCTGGGTTTGAAATGTACCTGGGATGTTGTGTTTGTTGAAAATCCTTCTGAAATTCTCTGATACTCCAGCCACATAAGGGATGACAATGTTTTTTCGTCTGTTCTCCTTTTTTTGTTTATTATTGTGTTTTGTAGATTTCCTCGCTGACTTGACAAAGGCCCAGTTAGGATATCCACATGTATGGAGAAATTTTTTGATGTGTTTCTGTTCCTTTTTCTTCCCTTCTGTCTTTGTGGGGATGTGTTCGGCCCAATGCTGTAAAGTTCTGATGACAGAAAGTTTGTGTTCCAGTGGATGGTGAGAGTCAAACAGCCGACACTGGTCTGTGTGGGTTGGTTTTCTCTAAACTTCAATGTTGAGGCTGTCCTCTCTTTCCATGTGAAACAAACGGTCCAAAAAAGGCAGCTTGTTATCGTTTGCATCCTCTCTGGTGAACTTGATGTTGTCGACAGAGTTAATGTGTCTGGTGAACACTTCCACTTCCTTGGTTTGGATTTTGACCCAGGTATCATACACATATCAGAACCAATGGCTTGGCGCTGTTCCCTCATAGGAGTTTAGGGCTCTCTGTTCCACTTCCTCCATGAGGTTGGCAACAATTGGTGACACTGGAGATCCCATGGCACAGCCGTGCTTCTGTCTGTAAAAACTGTCATTGAACTTGAAATAAGTGGTGGAGAGGCAGAGATCCAGCAGGGTGCAGATGTGGTCTGGGGTGAAGTTGGTCCTTTTGTCCAAATCCTTGTCTTATACATAGAAGTCGTTTTTTGACCGTTTCTACTGCTTCAGAAATGGGTATGCACGTGAAAAGAGAAGTCACATCATACAATACAAGAGTTTCTACCGGGGTTAGCTTCAAATGTTGAACTTTGTTGGCAAAATCAATGGAGTTCTTTATGTGATGAGGTGTGTTGCCAACAAGAGGAGCTAAAATACCAGCCAGATGTTTAGCAACATTGCATGTCACTGAGTTCATGCTGCTGACGATGGGTCTGAGAGGTGTGAAGGGCGAACCGTCTTCTGTTACAAATAAAGTCCAGTTGTTTCTGTATTGAAAAGCTTTTTTTGATTCATCATGTCCTGGATGAGAATCTTCACCAGCATCCTGTAATCTAACAGTTTTCACACAGCCTCTGCTCATCTGAGGCTTACATTTTAGTACAGTATACGTTTTCTGTCTTAGTAGAAGTGCTGTCAGATGAGACGTGTGTGATTGCCATGATGACGACCATTATGAGCCAATTGCAGCAGCTTTAACTTTTTTTGTTTAAAAATCTCAACTCTATTTACACTTCTTATACAGCTTACACATCAAAATGTTAACGCTCTGTCAGTTTAAATCACGAGTGTCCAATCCCCGAGGGCCCCTAACCTGCATGCTTTAGTTGTTTCTCTGCTCCATCACACCTGGTTTCAACGAATGGGTGATCACCAGAAAAAGGCTTCTGCAGAACTTGCAGAGGTAATTTAATCACAGGATCGGGTGCGCTGGAGCAGGGAAACAAGTTAAACTGGGATCGGACACCCTTGGCTTAGTTTATTACAAAAGGAAGTCCCAAACTACTTTCGGGCTCTAAAGCAATTACATTTTTGAGCTGTACCAGAAACTGGCACGCTTCAGAAATTCTCTAGAAACTTTATGCACCAATCTGAACTCATAAATCTTACAAACATACTAGGTTTGGTAAAACTGAGTTAAATAAAATAAAAACTTTTTTCACGCATGAGTTAAAAGTCCTTTGATGGAGGTAAATGAGCTTCTCAAATGAATGTTGTGAACAGGAGGGGGGTAGAGAGACTATCATCAGTGACCCCATTTCCTGTCTTCTGAAGCGTTCCTTTCTCCTCCCTCCTCAAAGGACTGCCTTTTAGCTTCAGGCATGTTCAAAGATTGCTTCTTTTAACTCATGGGCATGTTGCTTCAAGTACCAGGAAAAACAAGTAATACAGTACTGTACAATACAGAAAGACCAGTTGGTTTAGTTAGTGGAATATTTTATGAAACGTGAACCTGACAATGGAAAAAAAATGTGTGTACCGGTAATCAAATGTGTCAAAATTGAAAAATATATTCACTTCAAGTAATGCACCTTGATAGTTGCATGTAGTTTTTTATTTTTTTATTTTGTCTTTTACTTAAGGACAATTAAATTAAGCTTATTTCTTCCCTGCCTTCGTTCTTGGAATCCTTTTCCCCCCGGTCCTTTGTGTTCGGCCCCCTGCAGTGCATCTTGGCCAGGAGGCAGCTCAGCTTTAAAATTCTGCCGTCTGCATTCCACAAGTGAGTGGAAACTGGGATAAATGATTAGTCGAATTAACTGGGTTTCATCCAGAGTTTAGTCCTTTCGTGTAAAACTCCTTATTTGTATTCATTTCCCTAAAATTCCGCTTTGAAAGGGAGGGCAGTCAGTTTACCGGTAATTAATAATTACTTTAAAGACTGAAAATGTAACACATTTTCTCTTGATTTTCTTAAATCTTGGCACAAAAACAGAGCTCTCCTCAAGTTAGAATGATCATATAAAACAAGGATTTGAGTAAAAACATGACACGTAATTAAAAGCTTAGTATTCTGTGAGGGAATGCCTACCGTATTTTCCGCCGTACACATTGCACCACCGTTTAAGTCGCATCAGATCAAATATATCTAATAAAGTGGGAAAATCCATAAATATGTCGCTTCGTCGTATACGTCGCATCTATTATGCGTCACCGCTGACGCGTCTCGTTTGTTAAGGGTCACCGCTGACAACCCAAAAATATGGGCTGATGTGCCAAAAATCGATTGGCTGCCAAATGGTGGCTGCAGGAGTGTGCACTGGAGGACTTTAACAAGAATTTAACAAGATTAACGCTTAAAAACAATTGTTTGTTTGCTTCAAATTATAACAACGGTGTGTCTCAGTCTAACTTTTCTTTAATAATTGCACTTTGATGGTAAAATCAGCTGCATTTTCAAAAGCCGATATGCGGAAACATGAATGCGTAGAGACGAGTTGCTGTGCCTTTTGTCGAAATTTAACAAGACAAACATCGAAAAACAATTATTTGTTAATTCGACTTTATCGTAAAGGTGTGTCTCAGTTCAACTTTTGATAAATGCACTTCCATGGTAAAATTAGCTGCTTTTCGTCGGGGCGGCGCAGTGAAATTAAGCTAATTTTGACGGTTGCTCCAGGCAGACAATGTGGCAGGCTATGGCTAGCCTAGTGTCACTTTTACCTATTACATGATACAACGGCATGCCATAATGCTAGACTGCCAGCTAGCGGCTGAAAATGGTACTGTTCAATATTTTCAATCAGAATGAATGAAAACGGTTACGGTATATCTCAGCCAAAAATTTGTTTATAAAAATGGAAAAAATCCGCCGCTTCGGCATATAAGTTGCAGGGCATGTAAATTATGCACCAAAAAAAAGTGTCTTATACAGCAAAAAATACATTAGTTCCCATCACTTTTCATGCCAAAGTTTTAAACAAAAATCATCGTTAAATGCTGAAAATATGACTAAAATGAGTTATGGACAAAATTACTCTTGAAAATCATGTTATATGCCATGTGTAGCAAATTCACCAGATAGATTGTGAATAGTTATGCTAAAATCTGGCTCAATATCTGCAAATCTGACCAAATTTAAGTTATGTTGTTTATTTTTATGTTTGCGTAGTTGTGGCCAACTAACTCTAAAGATGTATTATTTGTAGGTGAAAATTTTCTTAGAGTTTCAATAAAATCTGTTTTAAATTTGCCAACAGACAGACAACCAGGAAATTACATGATTACCCATCATCCTGTAAAACTGGCGGTAATCCCAGAATCAAAGGATCTGCGTTAGGTGCATGCAGCCATTTTTGCACACAAAAAAACTGGTGCAACTCATAATTTTACATGTAAGAGCAAATCCTTTTAAGTTCATATAAAATTAAAACAAATACTTTTGCAAAGCTTTCAATGTTTCATGTGATTTTTCCTCCTGTAACCTATGATTTTGCGTCTCACACCACCAAGCATTTTCACAGACCTGACGCCACCTGTTTTTGGTAAAGACACAAAAGCCGTTGTTTAACGACAGGAACCTGGAACAAACAATCATCTGTGGATCCCGCCATCATGACACCCAGCCCCCGTTATCCTAACATCCACCATCTGCTCAGGGGGTAGGGCTGTCTGTTTCCATGGTAACTCTGTACCCCTCCTCCCTATAAGATATGGGGCTTCTATTGTGTCCCCCACATGCATTATGCTCCAACTGTAACCCGACCAAAGAGGTGCTGGTCTTGCCCACAGGACTCCAATAAAGGCTTATTTATGACAGGATCTGTAATTTAGATATTTTGATACAAATGAGAAGAAAAAACTGACTGCAAAAAGTGCAGGTCACCTGTAAAAAAAAATAAAAGAAGAAAGAAAACGGAAAAATTCCTCAGTAGGACCCTCACTGTGTAGATCAGTTCCCTTCCCCCCCAGCAAAAGAAGGTGACCTTGCAAATTGAGCCCACCCACCCCTTTTTGCCCAGTGCCTAGTCACCTCAGCTCCACTGAATTTCTCCAGAGGTGAGAAGATGGTGAGGGACTGGAAGTAGTAAGTATTAGAATATTAAACAACAAAAAAGGGGCTCAGAAACTGTTTAAGAGTAAATAAATTCAGCCGAAATATTTTGGAAATAGCCCACAGCAACAACACACATCGAAATTTATTGTAAAGCACAATTCTAATATAAGGTGTCATGATCAAAGGCTATGTGTTCAACCTAATGGTACTTCTTCCAGCTATTTAAATGTCAACAATGGTGTACCACAAGGTTCAGTCTTAGGACCCACCCTCTTCAAGTAATGTAGGTCAGATTATTTCTGATGCATACTTACATTTTTATGCTGATGATACAGTTGTTTATTGTCAAGATAAAACAGTTGCTAAGGTTTTCCAGCTCTTACAGTCTGCATTCTGCATCATCCAATCAGATTTGCGCTGTCTCAAACTTGTGCTAAATGCTGATAAAACCAAAGGGATGTTGTTTTCAAACAGGAAGCTGGTATCAGCAGTTCTTCCTCATATCTTATCTATGAATGATGTTACTATTGAGTTTGTCAATTCTTACAAGTACTTGAGAATCTTGGTCGATGCACATCTCTCTTTTAAGCCTCATGTTGAACACTTTGTAAAGAAATTGAAAGTAAAATTGGGTTTCTATTCCAGAAATAGATCTAGTCTAACTCTGAATGCCAGGAAAAGCCTTGTAACTGCTACTTTCCTTCTCTCCATTGAGCATGGTGACATTATTTACATGAATGCTCCTGCAAGCACCTTAAGCTGCCTGTCATGGTGCACCAAGATTCTTAATTGGCTGTACCTACCATACCCATCACTGCACTCTGTACTCACTGATCATCATCATTAACTTCATGCAGACTCTCTCACTGGTACATTCATCTTTATATCACTACTGGTACTTGGTCTGTTGCCTTCATATATCTTCTCATCACTTCGCCAGTGCGGCTACAGCGTGCGATCCCAAGACATCATTACCTGCAGTGTCAGTGCAGACCGAATTTGGCAAAAGGGCCTTTTCTTACGCTGCTCACCTTGCAAAAAGATCTGAAGTTGTCGACTTTGACCTCTCAAAAATAATTTTAAACAACTGTTAAGTTCAATACGAAAATAAATGCAGACATGTTCCTGTTTTTAGTATTTTACACGGTTTTATAATGTGGCATTTTTTTTATTTTGTTTCATATCACTTATTTTATTTACTTTTCATTTTATATGCTTTTATATGAACGTTTATTGTTGTGTACCACGTCTGTGGTTTTTCTTTAAAACAGGTCACTCTTGTAAATGAGTCCTCGTAACCCAATGAGACTAACCTGTATAAATAAAGGTTGAATGTGTGCTAAAATCTGATAGGCAAGGGTTAAAAAGTACCTTCCATTTTCATTCCAACAGCATTTATTGTCCGTAGTGATGTAAATACACTGACTTTCACTGGCCTTTCAATAAAAAACCTGGCTTTTATTTTGTTGCAAGTGGACCTGTTGGCGTGACAAA
The DNA here is from genome assembly GCA_038048925.1 of Garcialebias charrua. Taxonomy (NCBI): domain Eukaryota; kingdom Metazoa; phylum Chordata; class Actinopteri; order Cyprinodontiformes; family Rivulidae; genus Garcialebias; species Garcialebias charrua. The sequence continues at coordinate 17,375 of JBBPBX010009112.1, read as the reverse complement.
CAGCACAGATTTTCGGCTTGCAAGTTTATTTATCTGTTCACGCAATGTTCTCCTTTTACAATCCGGGCATCTGAGGCCATTTAAAATGTTCTACAGGGGATAAGTCATCCAATCTGCCTGTTTTTTTGTCAAAATGTGAAGCTAGGTTAAAGTGAGGAGCTTTGATCTGAGGCAGAACTTTATTAGGCACATAGAGTCCAAAACAACACACAGATGGAAAGCATTAGGTATGTTGGCAAGAAACTAAAGTTTCCCATTGTACTGTGAATTAATAAATTGCAGTAAACATTAGGTTTTCTGCTGAGTTTAACTCATTTGCATGCAATGAAGAAATTGCCTCTGACCCTGCAGGTGCTAGAACTGTGCAATTATTCTTTTTTTGGAGCCGGGGAAGTTCACTTTTATAGGACTGATTAAAAAAAAGAGGAAATGCATAAAACAATTTAAATGGTGATGCCATAATCAATAGCTTACTGGTGCAGGGGGGTACACCAAGGTTCTGTCCTGGATTCACTCATATTCATGGAAAATGGTTAAGAAATAATTTTCAAAACTTTATCAAAGCAAATGTGTATAATGGTGTTCTGGTTAAGTTCTGCTCTGCATTGACATTAAAATAAGCTCAACAAAGTATACATTTAATGTAAAAAATTGGGTGTTCAAAAGCTTTTTTTTTATCCCAACAAATTTAAGCTTGTCGTTCTTGCATACACAAAGCTGTGATCACTACATTCTACAACCTCTCATCATGAGTTAGGATTCCATCTGAAGGGTTCCTCGTCATAATGCTTCACAATGAGCAGTTATTGAAAATTAATTTAAAACTCTGTTTTCATTGGCTAATTTGTCACAGGAAGTAACCAGTTTGCTACAGGAGTCAAGGCAGGTTTAGGATCTCAACAAACATTTTTAATCACAGAACCAAAGTAAATGCAGAGGGTCTGACAAAAACCGAGGAGATCTAAGGAGTCACATTTACGGTACTAGGAAGGCTGATGAGAAAAGACAACAGGTGTGCTGATTAGTAATTGGAGGCAGGTGGTGTGTGAGGTGCATGGAAAACAGAGGACATCTAGTGTCTAATGTAACCAAAGCTACCTGAACTCATCATGAATAAGATAACCAAACCAAGTAATTCAAAATAAAAGATCATAAATAAATTCAAATAACATATGTAAGTTGCCTCATCTTCAATTCTTAAAAACGCCACACTGGATTGCAATGTACAATAGACTACATGTATATGCCACGGGTGGCGGTGATGTACTTCCATTAAAATACAACCCACGTCTGCAACTTCCGGGTCCCATCCACTGCCGTTGTTGTTAGCGTTAGCTCCTAGTAGCAGACCATGACAACAACCCGAAACGGGAAGCGGCTGCGAGCTACTGGCACTACAAGTGAGTTCCGTTGTGTCCGCCCACCGGTGGGTACAGCTGTTCCGTTCCCCCGCCGAGTGGGGGTCAGGGCGACAATGGATCACGGCTATCCGTAGGGGAAACGTCGCTATATAATTATATGGATTTATATGTGTATAGAGTTATTATTGGTGTGTATGTAGATGTTTTATTAATTGTATTTAGTAATTTATGTTCGTGTCATTCCCGCCAACCGGAAGTGCGCCGCCCGGGTAATGAATGCGCAAGTGTTGGAACGGGAGTCCGTGGCATATAGTCTACTGCCTTTTTAGTAGAAAACAATTTTTTTTAATTGTCACTGTATGACTTGCATGCAATGAAACTAGGAGCAATGAAATATGTACTCAAAACATCTTGTCTACAAATGATGGTCCATGCACTTATCACGTCTAGGATGGACTATTGCAAATGTTTATTATCTGTGTGTCCAAAAACCTATTTAAAAAAGTTTTCAGTTAATCCAAAACACTGTTGCCAGAGTTTTGAAGAGAGTTGATAGGAGAGATTATGCTTCTCCAGTTTTAGCTTCTCTCTATTGGCTCCAGTCAAATTCAGAATAGAATGCAAAATCTTGCTTCTAACATATAACGCTAACAACCTAGCTCCATCTTGTATTACAGATCTTATTGTTCCATATTTTCCTAACAGAGCACTTTGCTGTCAGACCACAGGTTTACTTGTGGTTCCTAGTTTCCAAAAGCAGAGGGGGAGGAAGATCTTTCATTTATCAGACTCCTCTCTTGTGGAACCAACTTCCAGTTTCTTTCCATGAGGAAGACACATTGTCTACTTCTAACATTAGGCTTAAAGGTAGCCTGGTTAAAACCAGACCCTTGTCCTTCACTTCGCTTCGTACTAGGGTCTGGACTTTCTCCATAGAGAACCGATTCTTGCTGGAGGCGTGGCCTCTGCTGAGGAACAAAACCATTGGATCTTAGAAAATTTTTGAACAGGGAAAAGCATTCTGCTCCCTCCCCCTCAGAGCCATATATGGCTGCTCCCCCGTGGTCTGTTGAACTTGACATCTGCTCCGCCTCCTGCTGCATTTTCTCTCGCTGCAGCCTGCCGCTGCATATTCTGTGTTTATATGTTAATAAAACGTTCTAAAAAATAAAATAAAACCATGGATCGCTGGTCCAGCACACCAGAAGACCAGAAAATCTGATGGGACTCGGGCAGCAACGTAAAACCCGAGTTTAATTCTCTCGTGACAACCTGAGGCATTTCCTCATCAGCGGAGGGAGAGGAGGAGGAGGAGGAGGAGGAGGGAGGAGGGAGCGATCACTTGACTTTTGGCCAAAAAAACAAAAGAAAACTCCAGATAAGGGATTAAGAAGGGGAAATTAATACATTTGTGTCACATATAAAACAGTCCTGCATCGCTTTGCATCGCTTTGAATGAGAACATGCGGATGCTCGCTGGCTGCGCTGGGACAGGTGGGGGCGTGGGTTAGGGGCCAAAAACTCCGCCCCTTCTGTTCTCTGATTGGTCCGGTCAAAAATCAGCCGGAAAAATCCTTCTCTATGGGAGAAGTCCCAGACAGGGAAATGAGAATTGAGCGGAGCTGTGCAGGAAGGCGAGGGCCAGGCTAGCTTAAAGGTGGTGTGACATGATTTTGGAACTACATACATAAAGTGGCACAACATATACTCAGCTTTGATTTTTTGTATACAGATGTGTCGAATAATTAATATATAAAAGTATTTTTTAGTAAAATAGTTCTCTGCAGTGCGTCACAGTTTTCTGGTGGAGAAAGGAGGGGTCAAACACCGACACATTTTTATGACGTAATGGCAAGAACGCACATTGTAAATAACAAATAGCACTTTGAGATTTTCATTAATAAAAAGTGCGTTATAAATTGAATTCATTATTATTATTATTATTATAAATAGCAGTGTATATATAAACCGAGGAATTAAGCAATTTAAGTGAAGATTTGAGCGATTTGTCTTCAGTTTGGGAAGCCGAAGTTAGTTCGAGTGATGAACAACAAACAGCTGTTTCTAATAAAGGTCTGCACCCGTATTTATTTGAGCCTTACCGTTCAGAAGCGAGGGGGGCTCCGAGGGGAGCAGCTTTGTTTTGTCCATTCTTGACAAAGTATTTCATCTTCTGGGAAAGTGAAAAGGCTCACTTGTTCACTGGTGATATTAGAACACCCAAATGCGACACAACGTACCAGCATTTTTCAAGTTATACAAAAAAAAGGCGATCTTGAACACAATGACATTGCTTGACAATAGCAGCCTGCAGACTGTAGTTCTTGCCCCTACGTCACAGATGTCGCATGCGTAAGTACCCGGATGTCCGTGATGAAACACGGCGCCAATTTTAAAATCACTTTTGAAACAAATTTTCATGGATTTATCATTTTGCTTGTAAAACGGAACATAGTTGAATGATACAACATATATATGTTGTGCCACTTTATGCATAGTTCCAAAATCATGTCACACCACCTTTAAGTCTTTCCTTTTTGATAAATCCTATAGTAAGGGATAGCTTGGTTTCCTGAGTGATCGCTTAGTTATGCTGCTATAGGCTTAGGATGCATTCACATCAGCCCTGTTTATTCAGCTTTAATCAAACTCTAGTCCATTTGACTAGAAAGTCCAGTTCGTTTGGGGAGGTGTGAATGTGCAATTGAACTCTGATGCAGACCCAAAAAGCAAACTCTGGTCTGTCTAAAAACCTAAGTCTCGTTTTGGTTGAAGTGAACTCTGGCGCGGTTCAAATGCAGTGTGAATGCAAGCGCACCAGAGACTGCGCCAAAAGCAGAAAGTGGACTACAGTGCAGGGCATTCTGTGTAAATACAACCAAAACAAATGTGCATTTCTCATACCCCATACAGAGCCAAACAACATTCTCCATGGTCTTCTGCCTCATCTTCTGTTCATGCTGAGTCCATTGTGGAAGAATGTTTGGCACATGAGCCACAGACAAAACAGAAATCCTAAAAATGTGACGCCACTCGATTTTTGTTTTTATTTCCAGAAGTAAGATGCGCTCACTGTCTTCATCAGAGGTTTCCGTGTCATTTCCTTCAGTAGTTCATGGTGCAGCACCACCACAGGAGAGAGGGGGAACAGGTTGGCTCGATTGACTCAGTGCAGTATGAATGTGAACAGCATCAGCTGGAAATGTAAACAAATGTTCGAAATTTTGGTCCCCAATCGAACCGAGTCTTCCAGACTATCAGGTGTGAAAATGACCTTAGACTGGAGGACAAATTGACCTAATTTCCTCAAATGAATAGTTAGAAATGAATACATATCAATAGTTTGTGTTTGTAATTATTTCCATCCTTAACATGTGTTTTTTGTCTTTCCTCCAGTAGAAAGTACACAACGGACCAGCCGTTCTGTGTCCATTTCTCCTTCCTGTCCTCTCAAACCCTAGCAGATACAAATGGTCACTTGTCCTGAGCCTGGTTCTGCTGCAGGTTTCTTCATGTTAAAAGGGAGTTTTTCCTTTCCACTGTTGCCTTTGTGCTTGCTCAGGATGGGAGACTATGACAAAGTGAAGATTCAGCATGTCTGTTTGCTTCCTTAGATAGAGAACTTTTACTAATGCCCCTTTTCCACCGGTCGGCTCGGGTCGGATGTTACGTCATATGTGCGTCGCAGAGACCCCCTTTCATCCTTTCCCACCGGATATTCCGTGCTGCTCCGCACCAGATTTCCTGAGATTTTTGGGCTGGTTTCAGAGGGGTACCGAGGCGAGCTCACCCGCTCCGGAAGTAGGAAGGAGGAGACTCAAGCAGTTTTCACGGAAGCGAGGGAAGTGATCACGGCAGGACTTTACATGAATAACACGGTAAAAACAATTTTTAAAAAAAAATTTATAGCAAAGATGGGTCTTCAGCTGAACGTGTCCTTAATAAAATCACGTATTGCTCAAAACTGCAGGATTTTAAAAAGTAGGTTCGCCACGAGCAACACGCGGCGCGCGGGCGGCTTTATGTCTTTAAATGTAGCTCAATGAACAGATATAAAATATATTTCATAGCTGACTTTATAGTACGAGGGTTCCTGAGCTCAACCACGCTTTAATATTGTCACGTAGTGGTCAAATCTGCTGCATTTAAAGTAGTTTCGCTTTGACTTCTTCCAAAACTGTGCTTGCACAACGAAAATAAATTATAAAAATTCGAATTTTATTTCAAATAACTCCAACAGGATACATTTAGTATATGAACATGTTGTGATCACACTAGATTTTTTTGAAAAATATCAGCTATGTGGTTTTTGATAGAATTGATAATATGTGATACAAAGTACAAGGGAGAAAATTAATGGAGGTAGCTTGACACATTTATGTCTATAACACATTGAATTTTATTTCAAATAACTCCAACAGGATACATTTAGTATATGAACATGTTGTGATCACACTGTGTTGTTTAAAAAAAAAAACAGTTTCTGGACTAAATTAATCACATTTTTCTTTTACAGTCAACAGAAGAAAATCACCAGAATTCAACAACCTGTGTCATCTTCTGGAGGAAGACGTGAGACACCAGATGGAAATTTGTTACTTCTGTTTGTCACTTCAAACTTTTCCTATTAAACGTTATATTTTCTTAAGTGGTGTCCTCGAACATTCAATTTCCTAAACTTATTTTATAATGTGAAGTGTGTATTGTGTTTAAATCCATACTGGAAGTTAAGAGAACTTTCCATTTGCATTTGACCTTTAAAGAATCATAAGATAAAGATTATTAGAATCTGCTCAACTGTTATTACGTTATAAATTATTTGGTTCTAGGATGAAGTCATACAAAAAAAGTCAAAAATTAAAAGTGGCCAAAGTCCTTTGGACAGTTTAAAGTTAAAGAATTCACAGACCATCCATCTACCATCTACCCATCTACCACCCAGCAGCAACTTTACCAGGGAGACACTGGCAGTTTCAAAGATCACAGTGTGATGTTTTAAATCAACTTTATTTATAAAGCACATTTTAAAAACCACAGGGTCAACCAAAGTGCTGTACAATAACATAAAAGACAAGTTAATTAAAAACTATAAAAAGCATACAAAAATAAATACATATACCAGTCTTACTGCAGGTGTGTTAACATGCCATAAAAGATAAGATCACGTGTTAAAAGCCAAGGAATAAATGTGTGTTTTTAAATAAGATTTAAAAAGTTTTGAGGACTGTCAGCAGCAACTGCTCAGCTGATCTGAGATCGGGGAGGGCAGGAAGGTTGAAGCAGCTCAGATAAATATGGTTTTGCAACTTTATCAAGCACCTTGTGCATAACTAAATAATAAAATATGCTTTAATACATCTTTATTGTAAAAATACTAAATTGGAAAATACATGGGTTTAAAGAAGGCAACAAGGTAGGATTATGAATTGGGTTTAAAGATTACAGCTCATGAGGTACTCATTATAGCATGACATCTCTTTCACAACATTCTGTCAAAGCCTTTATTGTGTTCTTCTTCTAGTGGTGGCTAGTACTGTAGTAAATAGCTTGAGGGAACACTACTGCCACCATGTGGTAAGACGAGTAGGATTCTGGACCCCGCCCACAGAAGGGGTACAAAAAAGCTGTGGAAACAGAACATAGATGTGACCCGACCCGAACTGAGCCGATCCGACCCGAGCCGAGCCGAGCGGTGGAAAAGAGGCATAAGTGGCTTTTTATGTCTGTGAATGTTTAGTACCCTGAGACAACTTCTGTGGTGACTTGGCGCTAAATAAATAAACTGAATTGAATTGGACGAGTTTTGTTTTTCTGGGGGGTGAAAACGACTAGTGGACTTTTGGATTGAACTTAACCCGTGTGAATTTATTTTTGGAACTTGTTTAGCATATTCAGTAAATTCCTTGAATTTTTTTAACTTGTTTTGCATATTCAGTAAATTCCTTGAAAATTTGGAACTTGTTTTGCATATTCAGTAAATTCCTTGAAAATTTGGAACTTGGTTTGCATATTCAGTAAATTCCTTGAATTTTTTAATTCCTTTCAAACTACAAACTTTATGATTGCATAATACCAGATACTGCCCAGCTTCTGAAATGCTTCAGATTCTAAAAATGCTCTTCAGTCTTCGTTTTATTCTTGGACTCTGTTGGTTCAGTTTGATGGGTACCCATGACTGATGGAAACGTTTCCCATCTTGAACAGTACGCTTTCTTACAAAATATGTTTTAAATCATAAGGGTTGAATTTCACTGAGACCGCAAAGATTGCACAAGAAAACCTTTTTCATAACTGGCAAGAGAAAATAATTTATTTTTTGAGTCCACATTAAAAGACAGCTGGAATTTTTTCTTGACACAACTTCCTTTTAAAGCACGTGTCAATGCCATTTACATGTAATGAAAACAGTCACACCCTAGTACATTTTCCTGGGTGTGTTAGCATAACGATTGCCTCAAGTGTATAAATCATCTACCCGAATACAGAAAATCAAACACATCCGTACACACTATATTTGTTACATGGTGATGTATAAACATAGAAAACAGAAGTGGAGCGTAAATGACACATGCACTTTTTATCTGCTTCATGACCCTTGAATATTTCCCTTCCTGTTCTGACCGCAGCACAAAGAGGAATGTTGTGGGTTTCCTCATGAAGTTGCTCAAGCATTGAGCCACAAAAACAAAAAAATAAAACTAATTTAGGCTGACAACAACACAAGCACGTTTAGTAGGAAAAAGCACCAAGACATGATGATTCAGCATTAGTCAAGTTGTGAAACAAGACGGCCGCCCGTGAAGCCCTTTCACCTCATTCGTTGGCTTTGATTTTGTAACATTAGTTCCATGGAGCAAATGTTTTTTTTTTAAGTCTGCGGTAAGAAACCAAAGCATTACACTGCAATATAAAATAAAAACAGCAGCAAACAAGTGGTGTCAGACCGTATCCGCCCCGGCATGTATGATTCATAAAATCTATTTGTATTTTTGAAAACGTTGCCTACACTGAAACACCAACTGAAGAATACTAAGCTTTCATCGTTGGAAACTCTCATGTGACCATTTTCATACACCGCTTAACCAGGATGAGTGGCTTCAAAACTGCCATTTACTTTTCTACTTTTGGACATCAGCTTCCACGTCTGCATGTACAAAACTACCGAGACCCTGCCAACGTAAACGCACCAGCTTTAGACTTGCTGTTCCACGGGTTTTCACTCCAGTCCGTTAGGTTGGTGTCAGAGAGGTTTTGTTGTCATTCCAGCTGTACAAGTACATATTGAAATGAAACAGCATTTCTCCAGGATCACGGTGCAACACAGAACATAAAGTGCAAAACAGTACAACACACAGCACAGATACACAACAGTACAATATATACAAACAGACCTACACTATATACAAAAGGACACCTAACCTTCATTCAACCTTTATATGTACAGGTTAGTCTCATTGAGCCTTGAGGACTCATTTACAGGAGAGACCCGTTTTAAACAAAGAACACAGATGCGATACAGACCACAATAGACAATCGTATAAAAAAGCATTAAAAAAAAGGTAAATAAAACAAATTATATAAAAACAAAACGAAAGCAACTACAGGTAGGCCCAACTTACGAACGAGTTCCGTTCCTACGCCCGTTCGTAACACGAAAATCGCCGTAAGTCGAAAGTACATCCAAACGGCACCTCAAGCACCTCATTCGTACAGTACTGTATTTTTACCAAGCACTTAGCCTATCCTAACACATTACCCTACATAATTATCAAAAACCACATAGGAGCCATACTGAAGGGAAAAAAAGAGTTTCTTACTGGGAGCTGGTCATTTTTTCCTCTGTTAGCATGTTAGCTCCTGCAGCTTCACGCGGTCCACTACAGCAACGTCTGTTAGCATGTTAGCTCGTTGCTTAGCTGTAGCCTCTGCCTCATAAACCTCCACTCCAAAAAATAAGGTCTCTGTATTTCCACGCGCGGTCCAGCAGTCCACAGTTAGCATATTAGCCCCTCTGTCCTCAGCTCCGGTCTCTCATGTAAGTTCCAGCGCATCAAGCTCTCCCTCCCCCTCCCTTCCTC
>JBBPBX010009111.1:46972-60805 GCA_038048925.1 Garcialebias charrua | reverse complement strand
TTATTTGTGTGATTAATGGGCTTATTGCAGAGTGATTGGATTTTATGAGAGACGAGGGGAAGGGATCCAGGGCGCAGGATGAAGGCTTCATTTTCTTGATGATGGCCTCCACCTCACTCTGAACAACTTCATCAAAGCTGCTCAGGGACCCAGGATGCAGACGGGTAGATGGTAAACGAAGATCAGGGAGGTTGTGGAGCTGAGATCTGATAGTGTCAACTTTGTTTTTAAATGATGAAAGGAACAGGTTGCATTTTTGAACAGATTCCTCAGGAGTTTGTTTAATGGGATTAAGCAGATGAGTTATTGTGGAGAAGAGCTGTTTAGAGTTACCAGGGCAGGTGTTGATGATGTTGGAATAATATTTGGAGCGTGCTTCTTTAAGAGAATAGGCGTACGCTTTCTGATGTTCTTTGTATGCCTGCTTATGTACAGAGAGACCAGATGATTTTACACGTCTCTCAATAGCACGGCCAGTTGCCTTCATCCTGCGTAGCTCATCAGTGTACCAAGGGGCTGAACGGGAGAAAGACACCAGTCTTGTCTTCAAGGGAGCATGTAGGTCCAGAAGCTCTTGGAGAGATCGGTTGTAGTGATCCACAGAGTCATTTGCAGATGAATGATTGACAACGGCCAGGGCGTGAAGATCATCGGACAGAACATCAGGGGAAATGTTTTTAAAGTCCCGGAACTGGATAGGTCGTTTTGGGTTTGAAGCAGGCGAAGTTGAAGGCACTTCCAAGGAGATGACACGGTGGTCCGAGACACCCAGGTCATATATAGACAAGTTATTGATGAGTACAGTGTCTGTAATCACCAAATCCAGAGTGTGCCCCCTGTTGTGCGTAGGGGCGTCCACATGTTGGGTGAGATTGAGAGAGTCCAAAAGAGACTGAAAATCTGTTGCTAGAGGGGAAGAGGAATTGTCCATGTGGATATTTAAATCGCCAAGAAAAATTGTTTTCACAGGGGAGGTGCAGAAAAAAGTGAGGAGGTCATGCATCTCTGAGTTAAATGAAACATGCGGTTTGGGAGGTCTATAAATCAATATAACTTTCATCAGGAGTGGTGCTTTGAGGTTGAAGGCCAAACTTTCAAAAGAGGAAAAGTCCTGAGAAGCCAGATGTGTCAATTTTAAATTATTGCGGTAGATTACAGCCAGACCACCACCGCGGCCAGTGCTGCGGGCTCTCTGCAGATAACTGTATCCAGAGGGACAGGCCTCATTTAGAGAACTGAACACATCTGGTTGATGCCAAGTTTCTGTAAGACACATGAGGTCCAAGTCCTTCTCCAGAATGTGATCGTGAATTAGACATGATTTGTTTGATAGTGACTGCACATTGAAAAGTTCTAATTTAATACCAGTTGGTGTAGAAGCCTTTTGAACCGGTTTCAGCAGACTGAAGTCCACTCCACGTTTTCCTTGCCACTTTGTGAGCTGTGGACTACAAGGGACTACAGACGCAGCGTTCTGATGACGTCGTTGAGGTGCGACAGTCCAGACAGTAGCAATCGAGTCAGAGCCCGTGTGCCTAAAATAGATGGTTTTCTTTCGAGAGCTTCTGTGGATGTAGTGAGGTCTACGCAAAAGTCCCAGTTGTTTGATGGTGGAAATAGAAGGAGGAATGGAGCAGTTGTTAAGTCCAAGCAGCTGCGAAGCGGAGTATGTCAACATCGCGCTAGCCAAGCCGGGGTAAGCTATCACGGAGCTAGCCACTAGCAGCAGACCCACGGCTCTGAAAGAAATAACCAAGAAGCAGTGAGAGGCAACTTGGTTGAGCATATTTTGAAGGGGAGCACAGAAGAGGATCCAGGATAGTCCAGACGACACAGGAGGTTGACAGGCAGCAGGTGAGCGGAACAATAATTGCAGCTACGTAGTTCTTGAAGCAAGTTCGTGCTGGAGTTTGACAGGAGGTTGACAGCCCAAATTCCGGTTAGGAAGTGCTAACTAAGCTGTCCGTAAAATCCTTATTAAAAAAACCACTGAACAAAATAAGTCCAGATAAATGTCTAAAAAATAGCAACAGTAAAATAACTATTTAGCGTGGAGAAGCGGCGACATCACGCCAGCGGCCTCTCCAGCTGCATCTCTGGATCAACTCTCCAAGTGTTCACAGAAGTTCTCGGGGGGAGGGGGGGGGAGAAGAGCTATCTTAGTTTTTTTTTTTTTCAACCTTTATTTAGGCAGGTCAATCTCATTGAGCCTCGAGGACTCTTTTACAAGAGAGATCTGTCTACAAACTAAATAATGATGACAACAGCAACAGTAGATTTTCCTCAAACAATCAACAATAGACAATCATAAGAGATAAATACAGGTTTTTTTAACAAGTTAAAACAAATATATCAAAGTAGCAAAACAGACAGATTATAAGGGAGATGTAGAAAATCAAAAACAGGAACATGTCTGCATTGGTTTTTGCCAGGATTCCAACAGATTCTTAAAACCATTTAGAGAGGTCAAGGTCGAGATCTTCAGATTTTTTTGTAAGATATTCCAGGAAACAGGAGCGTAATAGGAGAAGGCCCTTTTGCCAAGCTCAGTTCTCACTGACGAAACACTGCAGGTAATCATGTCCTGAGAGCGCACGCTGTAGCTGCACTCACGCAGACATGTAGGAGGAGATGTATGAAGGCAGCAGACCAAGAAGTGATTTAAAGATGAAAATGTACCAGTGGAAGAGTCTGCGTGAGGTTAATGATGTCCAGTTAACCAGTGAATACAGGGTGCAGTGGTGGGTACGATAATCACAACCAGTTATGAATCTTAGTGCACCATGATAGACAACATCCAACATCTGCAGGGTGCTTGTAGGAGCATTCATGTAGATAATGTCACCGTAATCAATGGAGGGAAGGAAAGTCACAGTTACAAGGCGTTTCCTAGCATTCAGTGTTAGACAGGATCTGTTTCTGAAAAAGAAACCCAGTTTAACTTTCAGTTTCTTTACTAGGTTTTCCACGTGGAGCTTAAAAGAGAGGTGCGAATCGACCAGGATACCCAAATATTTATAGGAATCAACAAACTCAATAAGGACACCATTTGAGGATAAAATCAGAGGAATAACTGCTAGGACCAATTTCCTATTTGAAAAAAGCATCCCTTTGGTTTTATAAGCTTTTAGGACAAGTTTGAGATGGAACAAATCTGACTGGATGATGTCAAAAGCGGATTAGTGCTGGGATGGCTTCCCCGCTCAAGGGAACACCTGGGCGGCAGGATGCGCACAGACTGACCGGTGGGGTGGGAGCGGACGGTCCTGGGCCGAAATAATTTTTAGGACAGTCCCGTCCGGCTCTCTGATGCCTCTTATCAACAGGTCCTGTTCGCGCTCGTTCGGGCTCGTTCGTAACTAGTTAACAACTAGTTATGGGGTGTACCCACAGGGTCCTGTTCACGAGAAACCGGTCCTATTTTGGTGCCTGCCTCAACTAGGTACAAAGGTTTTTTATTTTTTATTATTATTTTTTTTTTTTTATTGAACAAAATGTACAAAACAAACAGGTATTGTAATTAACAAACAGCACCACAAAAACAGTAACAAAGATATGTAAACAAAGTCCGTTGTAAACAAGCAGGACAAATTACATATTATAAACAGAGATACTATTTAAAAACAGAGAAAAAAAAATTGAAAACTTAGTCAGAGGATTCAGGAAAAAATAATTCGTAATTAGAAAGAAACAAATTAGCTTTTTTGTTATTAACCATTTTAAGGGAGTCAATCAAATATTTTAGCTCTGATTGAAAATGAATAAAATTCGGTATTGAATTAGCAAATTTTTGTTTATGGATAAAAAATTTGGCATATAAAATGATAAAATTGAGTAAATGTTCGAACTTACGATTTTCAGAGTTAGTATAATAGCAAATAATATTTTGGAGATTTAATGTGCATGCAATTTTAGTCGATTGAAAAATGTGAGATTCAAGGTCACTCCAAAATTTCTTGGATATGTCACAAGTAAAAAATAAATGTGATATAGTTTCTGAGTTATTTTTACAAAAAGTACAAGAGTCATTGATATCTGTGAATTTAGCAATGATACAGTTCACGGGATATATGTTGTGTAAAATTTTAAAGTGTACTTCTTTAGCTTTGTTAGAAATACAGAACTTGTGGGGTAAGAGCCAGGCCCTTCTCCAATTTATGTTATCAATTTGAGCTCTCCAATAAAATTTACCTCTGGGAGCCACATATTTTTTCTTATGAAAGCACTGGCGTATGTGTCTATTGTTACATTTTTTATCTGTAAGTTTAATTCCTTCCAGAGTGAGCGTGGGTAGAGTTTTCGTAAACTCACTGTAACATAAGTGACTTTTAACGAGTTGAATTAATTCTTTAGGAATAGCATTGGTTATCATCTTAAATTCTCTGAAAGGAATGGGAAAACCATGGACAGACATAAAGTTCTCATAAGACAACATATTGCCAGCATTATCAAAAAGATTAAGGATGTGGTTGATATCTTTTTTGAACCAGTTAAGAGAAAAAATTGATTTATTCCTAATCAAAATATTGCAGTTATTCCAGAGGAGAGCTTTATGAGGTGAAAAATTGTGGACAAAAGCTAGTTTCCAAGCTAGGAGGGCTTGTTGATGAAATTTGGATAATTTGATGGGTAATTTGTTGGGTAAAAAGTTACATTTCAAAAGAAAAGACAGGCCTCCTATTCGGTTAAATATATGGTTTGGTATGAAAAACCACAATGAATCAGGATTTATAAGACATTTTTTTAACCAGTTAACCTTGAAGGTGTTGATGGTATCAAAATAATCTAGGACTTCAAGACCACCTTCTGCTCTACTGTTTGAGAGTACACCTTTCTTAAGTTTATGAGATTTATTCTTCCAAATGAAATTTAAAAAAATTTTGTTGACTTCTGCAGCTGTAGAATCATTCACAAAAAGAGATAAGGATGGATATACAAAACGAGATAAGCCTTCCGCTTTAGACAGAAGAACTCTACCAAAGACAGACAAGTCTCTTTGAAGCCATGAGTTAAAAATGAATTTAGTTTTAGTTATTCTGTTGGAAAAATTTAAATGCTGCCTGGCAATAAGATTTTTAGTTATAGAAATACCTAGATATTTAACTGTTTCTTTAACTGGAATATTACAGATCGTAGCATCATTGCAATTATGAAGAGGCAGAATTTCACATTTGGACAGATTTAGTTTTAAACCTGACGCATTTGAAAATTGGTCAATCAAGTTAATAGAGTTAGGCAATTGATGTTTATCTTTTAAAAATATGGTTGTGTCATCGGCAAGTTGGGAAATTTTTAATTCTCTTCCAAAAATTGAAATGCCTTCAAATTTTTTATCATTAACTATGTGAATTGACAATAACTCGATGACAATAATAAATAAAAAGGGTGAAATCGGGCAGCCTTGGCGAACACCTCTGTTAATCTGGAATCTTTTAGAAGTGTTCATATTAATTATCACCGAGCTATTAATATCACTATAAAACATATTGACAATATTAATAAATGATTGACCAAAACCAAATGCCCTGAGGGAGTGCAGAAGAAATTTATGCTCAATCGTGTCAAAGGCTTTATAAAAGTCTAGAAACAAAATAAGTGCTTCAGAATTTACCTCACTAGCATAATCAATTAAATCCAAAACTAGTCTAATGTTATTGCTAATATGACGATTTTTCATAAAGCCAGTCTGGGTTTCAGCAATTATAGAATCCAGACTTTTCTTTAGTCTGTTAGCGTACGTTAAGGCCAGAATTTTATAATCAATTGTTAAGAGAGTTATAGGGCGCCAATTCTCAATTATTAAGGGGTCTTTATCGGGTTTTGGAATAAGAGATATGATACCCTGCTTCATTGTAGATGACATCTCCCCATGCTTAATGCATTCTTTATACATACAAAACAACGGGTTTTGAATAAATTCCCAAAAGTGAACGTAAAACTCTACAGATAAACCGTCAATACCTGGTGATTTTCCTTTCTTCATTGAGAATAAAGCATTTTGGATTTCTATCATCGAAAGGGTAGAATCACAGTGAGATTTAAAGTCATTGTCAATTGAAGGTACATTAAGACAAATGTGATTTAGAAAATCAGTGCAATTATCTGCATTAAAGTTAGATTGATAAAGTTTTTCATAAAATTCTGAGATGGATTTATTAATTGAATCTGGATCTGTCGACACCATTCCATCAATATTAAGAGCAATTAAAGATTTCCTTTTTGCATTTCTTTTTTCTAGGGCAAAAAAGTAGCTAGTATTCTTTTCCCCTTCCTCCAGCCATTTAGCTCTAGATCTAATAAATGAACCTTTTGCCACATCTAAATAAAATTGATCCAACTTCAACTGAACTTTTTTCATTTCAAGCTCTTCCTCTGTGGTAAGTTGTTTTGTTTCCATTAAACGGTTAAGTTTGTACATTAGTTCGGTTTCTATTCTGTGTTTTTCATTCTTTAGCTCTTTGCTTCTTTTAATAGCAGCAGATCTGACTTTATATTTGAAAAATTCCCATTTGATCCTGTATTGATCATTTATGCCATCATTGAGGATTTCTTTAACAAGGTTTTTAACTGTATTGTTGAATAACGTATCTTTCAAAAGGGAATTGTTGAATTTCCAATAACCTCTCATGCCACAGTTTTTCTGCAATGCCGCTAATTTCAGATTGATCAATTTATGATCAGATAAAGGGGCGTTAAGATGGCTAATATCTTTAACATATTGTAAGGAAGAGGATGAAATCAAAAATAAATCAATCCTAGATTTCAGGGAATGATTACTATTACACCATGTAAATCCCTCATTAGAGGGGTTATAAAAGCGCCAAACATCAGTCAATGAAAGATTAGAACAAAGTAATGAAATAAGATTATTTTGTATGTTAAAATTCGGTTTAGGAGGATATCTATCAGTTGTATTATTTGGACATTCATTGAAATCACCGCCTAAAATTATAAATGAACCCTGGTATTTCTTTTGGAGATCTTTTATTCTTTCTGTTACGTCATTAAATAATATGCGGTTGGAAGAATGTGAATTAAATCCATATAAATTGCAAATAATAAAGTTAGTATTATCTTGTTTAATTATTAATATTATCCATCTACCATCATCAGAAGGCACTGCTTCTAGAACATCCCCCTTAAATTTGTGTAAAAGAATTAATACCCCTGCTGAATGATTAGTCCCATGACTAAAATAAGCTGTGTTTCCCCATTGTGATTTCCAAAATTTAGTGTCTAATTCACAGGAATGAGTTTCTTGAAGTAAAATTAAATCTGACTCCATTCTTCTGCTAAATAAAAAAACTGCTTTTCTTTTAGTTACGTCCCTAATACCTCTGACATTCAAAGAAATGATGTTAAGAGAATTAAACATGAAAACACAAAAACAAACAAACAAACAAAATTATATACTGTATAAGATGTGCTGAAGATTCACCAAGAACGAGGTGGTGATTAACAACCGTTTAAATTTTGGTTAACATCTTGTAAATTCTTTTTCCTTTTTTTTCTTTAAGCCTTAATATTATCACTACATTTAACAATTTAAATTGGAATATAATAATGAAATGGAACAAATAGGATCTAGTAGCTCTGGAGCGTTGGCAAAAGGAAAAAAGAAAAAAACAAAGTAGAACAAAGTACTGTAGAATAACTTGACCCTATGTTTTGAAAAAACGAGAAGCATCCTAAAAACCTAAACAGCATAAATGTAAGAAAACTAGCGTATAATAAGAAAATACTAAATTCTGTATGTGAATATAAGATTTCCAGAGTAACAAATAAAAATAGAAGATAGAAAATGCAAGCAATAAATTGCCCTTATGGTAAACTCAAGTAATGGTCTCAACAATTTGAAAGCATATGAGAAGTATAATAGATCAGGGAATTAAAGTTGGGGTAAAGCATAAGTACAGTATGTCTTTAGGTTACCTCTGGACAGTCAATTTTTTTCCCATTAATAAACACAGACAGGCCGCGGAAAGAAGCCTTCTTCCCTTCATCTCTAGCCTTCTTCACCATGGGCCAGAGTTTCTCTCTGACTTCCTTTTCTTTTGGAGAAAGCACCTCCGTGATCCTCAATCTGTTGTCGAGAAGAAACCTTGAGCCTTTAGCTTCTCTCCACACAGCATCCCGAACTCGTCTCAGTGCGAAGAGGATGATTGTTGATCTTCTGGACTCGTCCTGACGCTGTCTCCCCACGCGGTGCACAAGGTCGATGCCATTATCCAGGACGGTGCGGAGTTTAGGAGCCATTTTGCCAAGGATGTCGACAGTCTTGGATCTTATGTCTTCTCCCTCGACCTCTTTTACTCCGTGGAGCTTCAGAGACCATCTCCGGCTGTAGCGCTGGCAATCATCTATTTCTGTCTTCAGTGCCTTATTTTCTGCTTTTAGTTTCTGAATTTCCTCTTTCACAGTGTCCAGAGACTCTTTTTGTTGGTTAACATCTAGAGTAAGTTGCTGGACTGTTGTCGTAAGCTTCTCCAACTGCACTGAGGTTGATTCAGTTGTTTTTTTAATGGCGGAGACTGTACGGAAAGTTTCATCTTGTTTTTTTGCGAGCTTATGGATAGCTTCCAAAATTTCTGCATTTTCATCCCCACCAAACTTTACCTTTTTTATTGGAGGTTTAAGAGGTGAATCAGGCAGAGGCGTTGCAAGGCACACTTGAGCAGGATTTTGGTTAGTTTCAAACCAGCTGGCATCTTCCATGTGTCCTTCTGCCGACTGGCTCTCCGTTGGGGTGTTTAGCATGTTGCTGCTAGCATGCTCCATAGCAGTAGTCAAGGTTTTCCTGCCTCTTCGTTTACCCATTCAATTTAGCATTCCTTCAGTTTAAGGCAACATATGATGTGCAACCTGACGCAGAAACAGGGTATAACATTGGTTGTATAACCAAGAACCACCTAAATTACCCAACCGCGTGAAAAACACACGTCCGTGTAGGTAGACACCATCTTGGCTCCCCCCTAGGTACAAAGGTCTGGTTCCTCTAGGGTCCAGTTATGACATCAGCACAGAGTGTTCACTGATTGGTCAGGGGGCGTATTCCTAGGTCGGAGGGCGGAGATTCAGTCTTCTCCAGTAGGTGGCGTATGCACCTGAACGTTGTTTGCAATCCGCCAAGAAGAAGAAGAAGAAGAAGAAGAGTCGGTCTTCCAGGAAATGCAAACTGCCCAGCCAACAGTGTGAGGGAGACTGGCCTTGACACAGCCACTTCTCTTCTTATGGAGTCTATAGTAGATGGTGAGTGTTTTATAACTTTAAGCATATTTCCAGTGAGTCATGCAACTCTCTGAGCGTTTTTGGACTGAAAAAACACCGGAGACTAGCTTCAGCAACAGCCGAGAGGCTTTTCTGAAAAAAAAAAAAAAAAGATGGCGGAACGGCTCGTTTCTCTGAAATATAACAAGAAAATCACATAAACAATATTTGTTAGCTCGAAATTGTAGGAGAGGAGGTGTGTCTGAGTCTATCATTTGCTTAATAAATGCACTTTAATGGTCTAATTCGCCGAGTTGGCAGCTGTTTTCAAGGTTCGAAGCAGAGCAGAATGTGGAATATGGCAGGCCGTTTGAGTCGATAATAGCGAGTGAAGATTCTCAGTCATCCAGGACATGGTAAATTCTAAAAAGTGCAAGGAAGGAAAAAAATAGTCTAAAGCATAGTATAATAAATAAAGTCCAGTTGTTTTTGTCTTGAACTTTTTTGAATTTATCATTATAGCCACGTTTTCATATTACGTGATACAACCGCCAACTTCATGCCATACATGTTACTTCTATCTACTGTACTGTACTTCTGTTTTTGTTTTGTTTTGGTTCAGTCAGAATAAATGGAAACGGTCATATCTCAGTCCAAAAATGGTTTATAAATATGGGGAAAAATCCATAAATTTGTCACTTACGCCTATAGGCCTGTATTAATGTGTAATGTGATTTATTTCAGGTTAATCAGTCAGTTCCTGTGTAAAGATCCTCTAGCCGTGGGTGTCCTTGGAGAAGGATGGGACAAGTCACTGCACTGTAAAGCAAGTATGTCATGACAGAAACACTCCAAACTTTGAAAATTACAGATAAAAGCAAAGGACAATGATGTTTAGAGGAGATTATAACAATAATTTTGTGTTGTTTGCCAGATGGGGCAGTGAAAACAGCCAGCCAGACATATGAAGCCATCGCTGAACTGCTGCATCAGGATCTGATCTTGTGACTCCAGACTACACATCAACTGCAGCCGAACAGACCTCAGAGCTTCTCCTGATGCTCTGCTCTCCTGCACCTTGTCCACATTGTGCCAAAGATGTCCTCGGTGCCTCAGTAAAAAAAAAACAGTCCTGCATTGACAACACAAACAGGTCCTATGAACTCAGCAGATGTCATACAAGCTCAGTTTGTGACGGAGCAGGGGTACTGTGACTTCATGGTGTTTTTCATTCAACCTTTATTTAGTCAGGTAAATCTCATTGAGCCTCGTGGACTCTTTTACAAAAGCGACCTGCTACAAACTAAAGAACTTTAGTTCTGGGTCAGATGACTTTATTCACAGAGGATTGTGTCTGATGGTGAGTTCTTTACAGAAGCAGTGAAAAATGTAGAAATGTTCTACAGGTCAGCATTTTTACCTGAGCTATTGGCCAAATTTTACTTTTAATTATTGTTACATGTTTTGGAACAACAGGTTAAGATTCCAGTGATGATATTTTAAGTTCATATTTCATACATAACTGCAGATTTAGTAATATGTTTTTCTGTTTCTACAAATAACACCAATCTTTCATTTTTTTAAACTGTTACAATTTTATTGACATGTAACATTTACAGTATTTAAATAAAGTTGCTTTGATATTTTGATTGGAATTGATTGATTACATATTGTTAAGTTTATATTACAAATGTTTTAGTTTGGAACACACTTGTTGATCAACTGGGACAATGGAGCGGCGCAGATTTTTTAGGATACATGCCACTTTCAGTTTTGTCCAAAGTAGTGTACTCCACCATCATCAATGTGTGTATATATAAATATATATGTATATATATATATATGTATATATGTGTATATGTATGTACTGTATATATAAATATATATGTATGTACAGTATATATTATGTATGTATGTGTACATATATGTGTATATATACACACATGTATGTATATATATAAACACGTGTGTGTGTATATATATATATACTCACGCATATGTTTGTATGTGTACACATGTATGTATATACAATATATATACATATATGTGTATATATACACACACACATATATATATATATATATATATATATATATATATATATATATATATATATATATATATACTGTATATGAACATTTGTCTGTGGCTGAAAAAGCCACAGACAAAGCAGAATGTTCAAAAAAGAAACAAGCTCATCCACTTTGGTTGTGTGTTCTTTTCCAGCTCTTCTTCTAATGTGTGTGTTAGTGGTTAATAAAGAGCTTAATGTATCACTAGCGCCACCAGCTGGTTAGAAGCGTTGATATTAATGATCCACCCACTGCAGGAGAATTACCCGCCCACTGCAGGAGAACTTCACGCCCACTAAAGGGGTCCTAAGCGTGCAGTGGGTACAGAAATAAACCGGTCCCATAGGAACTGGCCCAAACTAGCCACAATGGGACCTTACAGGAACCAGACCTGTTGATAAGAGGCATGAGTCACTGAACACCGAATTCGGTTGGAAGGTGGACCAACTTTAGTCCTGTTTGAAAAACGGGTCAGTTTGATGATAAAAAGACTACAGAGAAGCCAGAGGGAGCAGCGTCCATCAGCTCGCCGGAACCGGAAAATGGAATGTTTACACACATTCCAGGGTAAATTTGATAAATCGGCCTGCTTCAAGGCCTTTACGTTTGATGGTACTTTTGATATCCAAAAGGGCCAGACTTATGGGCTTTCTGCTGGTCTGTGCTTATTAGCTTCCTCCAAGGTCGTTCCCAACATGCTGGCGAGTCTCAGAAGCTGCAAGTGGCTTATGAGTCTCATAAATCACTTCCATCTTAAGGCTTAGCTCGTTAATCAGCTGAGTCTGAGAGCTCGAAGCACAAACCAATCCTTCACATAAGGTCGGCAGCAATTTTACCAGGGCTGAAGCTGCTGCCGCTGTCTTCTTTAATAGCCAATAAAATACTGTAGGTATCCAACAGTGCCAAAAAGCAGAAACCCTGCTATCATAAATCTAATGATATAAAGGTAGTCCCCGACTTACGAGCGAGTTCCGTACTTATGAGTTGCTCGTAAACCGAAAATTCGTAATTCGGGACTACCTTTTTTTTTTCTTTTATATACCGTACGAGCACGTACATGTGCGGTAATGAACAGTTACAAAGCATTTCAACTATCCTAACACTTTAAAATACTTTAAAATATGAATAAAAAATATAAAAAATTAATTTCTTACTTTGAGCTGAGCTGTTTGCCTCCCTCCGCTGTGTTACGTCCGAGCTCCCAGGCTTCCTGTAGCACCATGCAGTCCAAACCCTTTACAGGAAGGACTGTTAGTATGCTATCTTCATACATTTGGAGCCAGAAAAAAGTTTTAATAAGTTTTAATAACTTACCAAAAGCCGTCTGCCAGCGCCGCCATTAGCAGCACCTGTTAGCATTAGATTAGCCCCACCGAGTCCGCTGCGCAGTTACGGGCAGTCCAGTTTAGCTGCAGCTTCAAAAAGGCTGTCGGCTTTGTTATTCCAAGTTAGCTGGGTGTCCCCCGATATCTTCTGCTTCCAGTCCGACATCGAGGCGAGCTCCAGGAACCTCTGATCGCACAAAGCCGGCTGTCGAATCTGCAGCTCTGGTGGGGTCCGCTTTAGCATGTTAGCCTTAGCTCATACCATGAGCTGCTGGTCTCGCGCGGTGCTGTGGGAGCGATCGGCGGAGCGATCGCGGCTGCTGCTCCAGTCCTGAGACATTCACAGAGTTCAGGGAGTGTTTCCAGTTAATTTATCCGTATGAGGCATCCTCTTATGGGAGAAACAGTCCTCCAAAAGCCGGCTGCCGAGTGCCGAGACTCTGGAACTAATGAATGTAAAATGGCGGAGGCGGTATTTCCGGTTCCTGGTTCCCGCAGGAAGTTGTTCAAAAAAGCATGAAATTATTAAAAAAAAATAATAATAATGATACTTTACGTATTTATAAAGCCATTTAAAACATTCACAGCTGCAACAAAGTGCTGTACACATGAAATTAAGAACATTTAAACACACAAAAAAAATCAGTGTTTCCCCTACCATTATACAAGCGGGGTGCCCCACCCCGCCAACAGAACTGAGCACCCCACCTACCAAACCGAACTTGCCCCCCCACCCGGCACTGACATAGCACTAAGCTGCACAAAATACAGGCTCTCTAGCTAAAAAGCTAAAGGGGCCTCTTCCCTCATGCTGAAAGCTCCCTACCCCTGCTCAAAAACTGTTGGTACAAGCTTCGCTCAGACATGTCTCCATCCCTCCCCATCAACAAAAATTATGGATGAGATGAGCACCCTGCCATGGCAAGTTAACTAGGGGAAACACTGAAAATATAATAATAATTTAATTATTATTTTTTTTTTTCATATTTTTCTTAATTATGATAATCTCGTAAAGTCGGACACTCAGGGTGTCAGGTGCTCGTAAGTCGGGGACCACCTGTATATATGTGTATATATGTGTATTACTATTTGATGTTTCTCTTAGTTAATTCTAGATGTTGTTACTGTTTTTCTCTTGCATTTGTTGTTGGATGTAACTGGGACCCCGTGTACATAATCTCGTTTTCATCACATGTACCACATGCGGTGCAAAGACTACTGTATATATA
>JBBPBX010009111.1:30273-46662 GCA_038048925.1 Garcialebias charrua | reverse complement strand
TCAGAGTCAGAGAGTCTTTATTGTCATTTGCACCGCATGTAGTACATGTGATGAAAACGAGATTATGTACACAGGGTCCCAGTTACATCCAACAACAAATGCAAGAGAAAAACAATAATAACATCTAGGATTAACTAAGAGAAACATCAACTAGTAATACACTAAGCCCTAATGTAGTAGAAAAACATCATTATAAACAGCAGCACGAACATGAGTCATTATGAGCAGATGGTCACAGATGAACGCAGCAACAAGAAACAGATCAGTATCAACATGATGTGACATTTTGCAGTGTTTATTCTTATTATTTATTTATTCATGAGTCTGACAGCCTCAGGGTAGAAGCTGTTCCTCAGTCTAGTGGTTCTACATTTGATGCTCCTCAACCTCCGTCCCGAGGGGAGTGGTGCAAAGAGTGAGTGTGCTGGGTGAGTGAGGTCTTTCATGATGCAGGTGGCTCTTTTTCTGCATCTGGAGGTGTAAATGTCTGTGATGGTGGGGAGACTGACT
The DNA here is from genome assembly GCA_038048925.1 of Garcialebias charrua. NCBI lineage: Eukaryota > Metazoa > Chordata > Actinopteri > Cyprinodontiformes > Rivulidae > Garcialebias > Garcialebias charrua. Next base: position 46,152 of record JBBPBX010009111.1, on the reverse strand, counting down.
CCCACAGACTTCTGTGCAGCCTTCACCACTCTCTGTAGAGCTTTCCTCTCTGCAACTGTGCAGCCTCCATGCCACACATTGATGCTGGAGCACAGGATGCTCTCCACTGCACACCTGTAGAAGGAGTTGAGGACTGAGCTTCTCAGACCAGCTCGTCTCAGCCGTCTGAGGAAGTAGAGTCTCTGATGACCTTTCTTGATCAGGCTGGTGGTGTTGTTGCTCCAGCTGAGGTTATCATTCAAGTGTACACCTAGGTACTTGTAGCTGGAGACCACCTCCACCGCAGATCCACCTATGTACAGTGGGGTGTGGGTGTGTTTGTTCCTTCTGAAGTCCACAATCATCTCCTTCGTCTTCTTCACATTCATGTGAAGGTTGTTCTCTTTGCACCAGCTCTCCAGATGTTCCACCTCCTGTCTGTAGCTGGATTCATCATTATCTGTGATGCATCCCACCACCGCTGTATCATCTGCAAACTTAACAATATGACAGCCTGGATGTGTGGCTGTACAATCATATGTGAGCAGAGTGAACAGAAGAGGGCTCAGCACACATCCTTGAGGAGAGCCAGTGCTGAGGGTTATGGTGGAGGAGGAGAAGTTGTGGATCTTCACGGACTGTGGTCTGTTTGTTAAGAAGTCTAGTACCCAGTTACAGATGGAGGGGCTTAGTCCAAGTGTGGATAGTTTGTCTATCAGAGTTTGGGGGATCATGGTGTTGAAGGCAGATGTGAAGTCCACAAAGAGCAGACGCACGTATGAGTCCTTCTGATCCAGGTGGGTGAGAGCAGTGTGGACCACAGAGGAGATGGCGTCCTCTGTTGATCGGTTCTCGCGGTATGCATATTGATGAGGGTCCTCGCTGATGTTGACGGTTGTCTTGATGTGGGACATGACCAGTTTCTCAAAACATTTAGCGACTATCGGGGTGAGAGCCACCGGTCTATAGTCATTCAGACCAGTCACTGTGGAGCTCTTTGGGACTGGGATGATGGTGGCAGTCTTCAGGCAGGTGGGAACTGACTCCAGTGAAAGTGAGGTGGTGAAGACGTCAGCCAGCACCTCACAGAGCTGGTCCGCACATTCCTTCAGAACTTTCCCTGGGATGTTGTCTGGACCCGTAGCTTTATGAGGGTTGATCCTTCTGAGACTACCTCTCACTTCTGCTGCGGTCACTTTGAGGTGCTCCTCGTCTGGTGATGAGGTGAGTCTGGTGCTAGCTGGTCTGTTTGGATCTTCAAAACGTGTCCCCGGTCCGGTACACCATTGTTTACCGCAGTCATTTGTCCCTAAGAGTCTGGAGTCCTCTAAATTTGTTTTTGTCAAACACAATGCACACAGGACACCACTACAGCCTTTGTATGATGGACCGTTTCGAGTTCTTCAACCAGGTCCGAAACATTTCCTTTTGGATTTAGGGGGTCGTACTGAGACTGTCTGTATTGATAGGCTTAAACCAGCTCATGTTATGTCAGATGATCAGGTTGTTACGGCCCAAGCTCCTCGCAGGGGCAGACCTCCATCCACATTGTTAACGGACGGCGGTCCTTCCTCCGGAAACTCTCAACGCCCATTGGAGCCCGAACCTTCTGCAGACCCTCCTCGTAGCCCTCCACTTCATCAGACTGGTTCTGCAGGGCCCAGGTTCAGCCGTTCTGGTCGTTTGATCAAACCTAAAATGCGGGACTAGTGATGGACCTTACTGGGTGTTCTGGGGGGGCGTGTGTGGTGGACCACTAGGGGGCTCTACTCACACCCAGTGGACCGAAGGCATTACAGGATGTTTTATTGTGAAAGGTCCAGAGGACCGGATGCTGTATTGGATATATAAGGCGGTGTTGGGTGCTTCCCGCCAGTTTAGTAGGAGTTGATTAAAAGTGAAGTTCTGCAGCCTGTCTCCTGTGTCGTCTCTTCACCACCTCCTACAATATATATATATATATATATATATATATATATATATATATATATATATATATATATATTATATATATATATATATATATGTATATATATATATTTATACATACAGTTTATATATATATGTAGAGGAATATATATACCGGAGTATATATATCTTCGACATCCTAAGGAGATTACACAGAAAGGCACGTCATTTTGCACTCTTCCCACGGATCCATGACATACCCTGCCGCGTGCGTCTCAGCTGGTCTTCAGGGTTCTCCAGCACCCTGTCGCTTAGTTAGAAAAAAAAATCATCAATTGCGTTGAAAGTCCAGCTGACCAGATCCATAACAGTAATTTATGATTCAGAAGATGTGTAGATAGAAGCTCCAATACACAAGACAGAGAGCAAAAAAGCAGGAGGGAGGCAGGAGAGGGAAGAAAATGCATCCGTCTTGCCCAAGAGCAAGTGAGGAAAAGCAAACTCTACCCAGAAAGGCCCTGGACTGGGATTTGAACCGGGGTGACCTGCTCGCTGAGAGGCAACAGCTATACCAGTTGCGCCACCATGCTGCATATCTATAGTGATATTGTATATAAACAGTAAGTGACATAGTAGCCTAAGAAAATTTTGAGTTGGCTTTAAACCAGGACATTTTTATGTTCAGAATGTTATGAGGTTTTAACTGACTATGTGTGAGCGCCAGTCTGCTCTTGTGTTATGCATTTAACCTCTGCATTGAATACATTGCAGCTGTCTAATGGTCTGAGTGCCTTGCATGCCTGTGTGTGTGCTCAGGGCTAAGACGGAACATGTGGTATCAAAGAGCAAAGGATGTTCAGGCCATTTATCTCTTTTAATGTTAGTAACACAAACAGACACACATATTTGTTCCTGACTTATGAGCGCTTGTGTATGCATGCATGACTGTGTGCAATAACTTGTGTTTGAAGGGATCTGGGAGCCTGGGAACTGTGTGAAAATTAAACTGGATCTCCTCTGGCTCGTTGCATAGTCATGGGAAACCACAATGACCAAAGACAACAGTCAACTATTTTTTGGTCAACTGCTGGTTGACCAAAAATAGTTCAGCTTCAAGGTGTTAATGTAGACCACCAAAAGAAGTGCAATCTTTACACCATAGTCCAGTTTTAAACCATTTTAAACAATGTCACCAGATGGCAATCAAGTACACATAACAGGATAATTTCAATAATCTTGAATTATTATGTAATGAGACAGAATGGTAAAGCCTGGTTTATACTTCTTGTCTCATGTCTTTTACCCCCCGTTGAGTGAACCCAGCGCTGACGTAATTGCGTGTGTGTCACCGACCGCATTGAGTGTTTATACTTCTTTAAGACGTGGGGATAATCCCTCCCTCTTCCCTCCCACTGCATACGTCACGTGCACTCCCACTGCATGTTTTATCAGGACAAACAGATTTAATATAAAGATAGGCTCCATTACCTTGATTTGTGAGTCTGTTATCATGAGCGTAGCCAGGATTTTATGAGGGGCGGATTGTTTAAAGGAAACGTTGACCTTAAAATAGCAACACGCCTCGGTGGCTCACTGGAAAAGCGTAGGGTTTCCGCTCCAAAGCTTTTCTCGACTCGGGTTTGAATCTCACCTGGTAGAACTTATTTTACGTTTGTCTTTTATTGGATAAAAAAAGGAGTCTGTGTTAACCACAGGCATATTAACTCCTTTTTTTTTCATCCAATAAAAGACAAAATAAGTTCTACCAGGTGAGATTCGAAACCCGAGTCGAGAAAAGCCTTGGAGCGCCAAACCGACGCTCTACCACTGAGCCAACGGGTATGTTGCTCTGTTGCTGTTCCACTTTTCCTTTTAACGGATCGCCCCTCAAAAAACCTGGCTACGCCCATGTCAAACAAGCTGATTTGTAATCAGTTGTTAACAAAAATTTAACTCAGAAACACTAATATATATATTCAGCTAACATATTTTTTTTGGCGTTTCTGTAGTTATATTTTAATGAAATTCAGCTCGCGCTGAAAGGCGCAAACAAAAAACGTCCACAAACTTTGAACCAATCACACGCTGCGAGCCGCAACCTCCGCATCTCGGAGTTCTGCTTGGGGGCTATGTACAAGACGGCTGTCACCGGGGGATTGCAGCGGGAGTGCAGACGGAAGTTGCACAACTTTTTTTCACTCAACGTGGGGTAAAAGTAGTGCTGGACGATAATTCAATAACGATAAATATCGCGATATACTTTTATTCAATAACGATGATATGAAGTTTAAGCATATTTTCGATATTTCGATAGGATTTTACAACTTTTCACTGACGTTTTTCTCTTTCTGTTCGGGTTGGAGCGGCTGCTTCAACAACGCGCCCGGACAGAAAAAGCTGTGACACAAAACGTGCGTGGTGACGTCGTTGTTACGCAGCGCTCACTCCAGCAGCAGGCGTTAGCGGTAGCAGGCTAAAAGCTAAGCTAGTCTCCAAAGCGCGTTGTTTTCGCTTCAAAACGAGTCAAACGAGTGCTCATGACCGTCAGAATGTGACTGAACAAAGTTTCACAAGCGAAGAGAAAGCAGACGACATCACTGATGAGAGGAAAGACTTAATTCGTCGGTGTGGACGTAGTTCGGTTTTGTTAAACTGCAGGTCTCATCTGCAGCGAGTCCTCGGTTTGTTTATTTTTCAAAACGTGACGGAGAGTCGTTCTAACTAGCTGTGGAAACATCTAACTTGTTTAATCTGAAGAGTTTCCACTCGATAGAATATGATGAGAGTCAGAAGATGAAGAATAAAGTTTGAGCCAACGTTTCCCTGAAACTACGACGTAAACAAACAGCCCCAGCGCGACATGTTTTTTTTTATTGAAAATAAAACAGATTCATCAGAATAAAAAGAAAGAAAAACACTGAATGAAAAGGTGCAGAAAGACGAAAATAGTGTTATAATATCTGCCCCTTGTTTAAAAAATACAAAATAACTACAAACAACAACCTTCACTTCACCTGCACCACACCTTCCCAACAACTTTGATTTAATCATCTTTTAAAACATATAAATAGTTTTATAAATGTTTATGATGATATCAAGTCAACACAATCCTGTTTCCTGATTTACAACTCAGCTCCTTCACACTAGTTCTAAATGAAGATTTTACAAACATTTACATTCCCTTCAGGGTTTAATAACTTTTTAAACAAAATGTAATTGAATATTTGGGGGTAATATTTTTTTTAGTTTTATATATGACTTGTAAAATACTATGTTCAACCAAATCATAACATTTTAATAATTTCAATTGATGAAATAATATATTTGTTGGGTGACCATAGCACTTCCTAATAATAATTCTTACAGCTCTTTTTAGTAAAATAAAAATAGGATTTGTAAAAGTTTTGCATGCTTTTCCCCAAACTTCAATACAACAGATTAAATATGGAACAATCATTACATTATACAATATATTCAAAACTTTGTCATTCAAAAACTATTTCACTTTATACAATAATGTAATTGATTTTGTTATTTTTATTCTGACCCGACAGAATTATTGGGTTGAGAATTTTATGTTTATTTGATGGTGATTTCCATCTTTTTGGAGGCTAAATACAAATACAAGGTGAACATCAATTTATTTGTATAGTTTATAGGTTTTTTTAGGCTTTTATATTGTTTATATCGATATCGAATTATATCGATATCGACCGAAATTAAGAACTATATCGTGATAAAAATTTTGGCCATATCGTCCAGCCCTAGGTAAAAGACGTGAGACAAGAAGTATAAACCAGGCTTAAGTGATTGACAAGGTAGTATTGCAACTGATGTACAGAAAATCTCTTTAAAAGACAGTACCGGTAACTGCAGTCATGGGGAAAATTCAACTGCTTTTCATTTTAAAGTTGAAATTATGAGGATAAATTAAGATGATTTGATTTTAATAGGTTCTAAAATTATTCACATGTAGCCTCAAGCGTATTCAAAATACAACAGATCACACACACCAAGCCATTATTTAGCAAAATAAAATCAAAATTGAAAAGTGTGGAAAAAGTGAAGTACACCCTAGCTACGTACTTCTATAGCATTTAAAAGGGAAAGTAGTTACCAGGTGCTGCTGATCAAATGTATTGATAAACTGATCACCAGCAACTTTTAACACCTCTATAAAAGCAGGGGTTTTGGCAGTTTACTGGTCTGGAGTAAACAGATGTTTGTTAACACAAAGCTTGGAAAGAAAGACATTAACTGTTGCTGCCCATCAATAAGGGAGGTGTTATGAAACCATTCTCAACAACTTGTTCTTCATTATCCATCCATCAAATATATTTTACCTTCTATTCCTTTTTAGGTCACGGGGGTCGCCAGTTCCCATGTCCAGTCATTACTGTGCGAGAGGCAGGGGACACCCTGGACTGGTCTCCAGTCCATTACAGGGACACATAGAGACAAATGAGACAAACAACCATTCACTCTCTCACTCACACCTAGAGACAATTTAGAGTTACCAATCAGTCTAACATGCATGTTTTTGGTCTGTGGGAGGAATTTTCAATTCAAGTTAACCTTTATTTATAAACAGGTTAGTCTCACTAAGCCTTGAGGACTCATTTACAAGAGAGACCTGTTTTGAACAAACAACACAGATGACAAGAGTAGACAATCATAAAAAAAGCATAAAAAATGAAAAGTAAATAGAAGAAATTATATATATGAAAAAGAAACAAACACCTGCATTATAAAGCAATGTAAAGACTAAAAACACGAACATGTCTGCATTGGCTTTTGCCATGAACTTAGCAGTTATTTGAAATCCCTTAGAGAGGGATCTTTAGATCTTTTTGCAAGGTGTTCCAGGATACAGGGGCGGGGCAAAAGAAGGCCCTTTTGCCTAGTTACCGTAATCTACACTGAAGGAACACTGCATGGGAGCCAAGATGGTCTAGTGGCAGGGCTTTCGACTTGGGACCAGAAGGACGCGGGTTCGCGCCCCGGCCACTACACACCTTGGGGTGTCTATGAGTGCACACCAAATTCTCCAGCTCCCCGGGCGCTTTCTGGCTGCTCACTGCACCACCAGGTGGTGGTTGGGCTAAATACAGAGACGAATTTCGTCTGTGTATGGGAAACATACACAGATGACAGGAAAAGACATTATTATTATTATGTCCTGAGAGCGCATGCTGTAGCTGCACTCACCAAGTGACATCTAGGAGGAGATATCTGAAAACCAGAGTACCCGGAGAAAACCCATGCATGCACAGACAGAACATGGAAACTCCATCCAGAATGGCCCCCCGGATGCTATTTGATCCAGCAACCTTCCTGCTGAGAGGTAGCCGCTCTAACAAATGCAACACCGTGCCACCCACCTTCATTATACAGTAAGAATTTTTTTGACACACGAAAAATATCAAGGACAGTTGCCAGTGTTTCCAAGAGTGGACATCCTGGCAAATGCACTCAAAGGTCAAACCTTGCAATACACAGAAATTTGAAAAAAGACCCAACAAATACTGCCCAAATTCTACAGGCCTCAATTAAAAGGGTAAATGTTAGAGTTACTAACAATACAATTGGATAAAGATCATACAACAGTCTTTCCATAACTGTATTCTTTGGACAGGCAAGACCAAAGTATAGATGCTTACACATAATCCACAATGCCATGTTTGGCAAAGAGCAAACAAAGCATATCAGCACAAATATCTTAAATTTTTAATTTGTAAGTCTTACTGAGACCACCTGTATAAATAACAATTAAATAAAAAATAAAAACAGCTGTTAAACACAGTCGTGGAAGTCGATTTGGGCTTCCTCTGCACCAACAGACCCTTCTACTCAGTCATTGAGTAGACCATGAAATCATCTGTATACCAAAATAATCTACAGTCGCATGTGAGTGTGTGTGTGTTAACTTAGCTAAAATTTGAATAAAAAAAATGATTGGTGGAATCGGTTGTGTGTTTTACACACTTGTGGTTAAGGTTAAATGAAGAGCTGATCATTTTCATATATGTAAAACAGGGATTCATTTCAAAGGATGAATATAAATTCAACAAACAACGTTGATACACTGTAAGATGTTATATTTTATGGAGAATTGTTAATTCTGTTTTTTTTAAAGTGTTTTTTCTTCACTAATCCAACTTTTAGACCAGCACCAAGCACATTAACAGTTACAACAACAAAAAAAGGGATCCAACAAAATATAGTACAGCAACCACTCCTCCAATCCAATCAACTGATGTTGTCAGATGAATAAATGTTATTTCTTCTGGTTTTGTAGGGGCTGGTTTGGCTCTAGGCAGTTTTATAATACTGTACTGGAAGAACGTAGAACCAGTTTACATACAAACCTTATGTAGACACTAAATTTGAGCAAATTTCACACACTACGTGTGACTAAAGCAATTATTAATGTCTGAATACAGTAGTTGGCCTATCTGATAACCATAAATGGAATGCAGCTTCTGTNCACAACAAAACTAATAATAGAACTTTAAAAAAAAAAAATCTATGATGGATGCCAACTTTTTTATTTTCCAGAGTTTAGACTCAGTGCTCTTACATCACGTCAAAGTAATTCAAGCAGACCAAAAGCAACTACGGTAACCACAGTGGCCCTTTCACTGCAGTCTTTTAGTTTTCTATACAACCATTGCTTATTTTTCAGTTCATGAAAAAGCCACTGCAAGCTCCCCTGAGGAGCCAAAAGGCTTCTGTTTGAGCACAGAAGAGAGAGGAACATACAAAAGGAAATGAATGCACAAAAATACTGATAAGCACAGAGTCTAGAGAACCCATGTTGTTTTTCAACAAAACATCACACCAGGGGAAACCTCAACCTTTCACTGATGCCATGGCAACATGTTTTGTGCATATGGTAGAAAGAAAAGCATCAGAGTCAGGTGTAAACACTGCAACACTAGATCATTCTGAGCGAGACAACCAAACATTCAAAACACTTCTCCGTATGCATGTATGCATGTGTGTGTGCATTCATGCAATATATGAAACGTCACCGGCTATGTGAAATGAGCGGGAAGATTGCGTAAATCAAAGGATCATCATGCCAGTTAGGCTCGACACCTGCAGCAGTACTGACACACACAGCTCCACAGAAACTTCTTTCATCAGGGGCTTAACCATGTTAAATGGCTAAATTCAATTTTACTGGCACAAAGCTGCACGTATCTTTGACTGTATTTCCTCTTGAAAACTGTTGCATGTCGTATTCCTGCCGTATGGAAGCCTGTTTTGGCTGTACCACCTGTTTTGGTCATGTTGCTGAAACAATAATTCCAGCCATATGCAAATTAGACATGAGCAATGAACGTTATGAAAATGAACAACTTGTTTAACAAAAAACAAATCAAAATCTGTGCTGTAGACTAGCTACCAACTTGTTGTTCTATAAAGAAAACTGGATGCTAAACCAATATTTTGTACCCCAGTGTGGGGAACCACAAGGTTCCATTCCTGGACCTCTTCTTTTTTCTTCATACCTACTACCACTAGGTGCTATTTTTCCACAAACTTAGCAGCCATTTTTATTTTTATGCAGATAATTGTAAAATATACAGTACCCGGTACTTCCCTCTGAAGCATACTGGTGCATGCCCTGCCCAACCTCTCCATGACTGCTTGGTTGCCATGAAGTGTTGGATGGCTTTATTACATTTTTATTTCAACAAGAAGATATACTGTAAGTTGTGTTGTTGAAAGCTAATGGCACCAGAAGGAACCTCTGCATTGTCCTTTCCTGACATGCCCTTTTGAGAAAAATAATATCACAAATCCAGGAGTGAAAATGGATTCTTCCCTAAAACCTAACAGTCATGTAAACATAATAGTCAAATCCCACTTTTTTCAGTTGAGGCAACTGTCAAAAATGTAGCCCATACAATCTAAAAGAAATCTAGACAGTAATAAATGCTTTTATAATGTCTAATCTTGATTACTGCAATACTCTTCATGTTTGAATAAGTCAGACTTAAAGGGCATGTTTAATGTTAATTTTAGGGGCAGAAAAATAATATGTAGAGGTAATACAGTAATTTTGGTAATCCTTCCTGCTTTCCAAATTAATAGCAAGAGCATTACAGCTACAAATCAGGGGTAAAATGCTGAGCCTAAAAAAAAAAAGTGCGGTTTTGGAGTCACGTGATGTAGAAGGAGGAGGCGAAGTAGTCGGAAGTTGTTGTATTGTATTGAATTGTATTGAAGCGAAAGAGGTCCAATAATGGTTAATATTTGTGTGTGCAGGGGTTGTTCGAACTCCAGTTTGTCTGGACATCGTGTCCATCGATTTCCTGCACCAAAAAGCCCAGCTTTCAGAGCTTGGGTGAGGTTTGTCCGGTTGAAAAGGCAGGATTTCACCAACAGAAGCGTCACGACCAACTCCGTGATTTATAGTGCGCACTTCCGTCAGGAGGATTAAAATGACAGCGACCTGAACGAACACAGGATGGGCTTCAGAAGTAAGGAAAAGATCAGGCTGAAATCCGCTGCAGTACCATCAGTTCACAGCAGTGGGACCGACAGAAGCGAGCAAGATCCACCAGGACCTGAAGCAGGCTGCAGCTGTAACAACAATGGCGGCTGCCAGCTGCAGTCTCTCCAGAGCTCCATACCGTCTAGCAGCTCGTAAATTGGAAGTAGCCGGGGTATGTTTTTGAAGAACGTTTATTGGCAGAATATAATTTTATTTATTTTTTGGTTGAAATGGTTGAAAGTGGTTTAGGCGCTATAAATTACGATACACACTGAACTAAACCGAAGCAAGCTCGACACATTTACGTCTCTTAAAAAATGAATAAAAAATCGAATTTTTTCTCAAATGTCTTCTACAGGGCATTGAAATATATTTCTGTCAGTATTATATCTGTTATTGTTATGTCTTAAAGAGCAGAGGAGGCTCGGACCATTTTTACGTATTTCTTTATTGAAGTAAGGAAACCGAGATGGGACAAAAAGAGCGTGAGCGCTTGCGCGTCTCATTGGAACTGGACTGTACCAACTCCAGAAAACCATGGGGGTAAATACACCACATCATCCCCTTTTAAAAATGGAGCTAATATCTTGATCTATATCAACTAAAATATACTAAGGTCACTTATTCCAACTTAAGTTCATTTCCCTGTAGAACTGAACAATTTCCCAAAAATGTACTTACTAAATATTGAACAATTTCCCAAAAATTTACTTACTAAATATTATTATTATTTTTGCATCTAACTCAGATGTACCCCTTAATGTAACAAGAATAATAATAGAACATAACATGCATAACCGTCATGCCTAGATAAACACAAGGCTATTCAAGATATCGTCTTGGTGTCTTCCGAGGTCGTGTTGAACGCCTCACCACCACTTGGGAATCTGAGGGAACAGGGAGTTGTATCCCAGAGTCCAGAGCACTTTGTTCAGGTGCAACTTTTACATCACTTTGCTCTTGTGCTGGTGTTTCAGGGTCATCTGTATCTGGTTCAACTACAGCTTTTGCACGAAGCTGATCCCCATGTCGCCTGTGCACAGTGTCCGAGTAGCGCTCTTTAACTTCATAAGAGACCGGACCAGTTCGTCTTACAACCTGTCCAGGTATCCACTTGTGAGTCCCTCCCCCTGTGTTGCGAAGATACACAGCATCATCCACAGAGAAGGAGCGATCCACAGCTGTGAAGTCATGCTGGGCTTTTTGTCGATACTGTTTTCTCCGAACTGTCTCCTTGGTGTTTGGTTTGATGAAATCCAATCTGGTACGAATGTGTCTGTGTAGGAACAATTCTGCAGGAGACTGACCCGTCGTGCAATTTGGTGTCACACGGTACCGTAGCAGAAACGAAGAAAGTTTGTCATCAACGTTGCCGGGGTGGTGTGCCAGTTTTTTCATGCCCACCTTGAACGTCTGCACATACCTTTCAGCCAACCCGTTTGTGGCAGGATGTCCCGGCGCACTTGTTGTGTGCAAAATGCCATTTTGTGTCACAAACGTTTGGAACTCCGCAGAAGTGAAAGTGGTAGCATTGTCTGTGACTATTTGCTCAGGAAGTCCATATGAAGCAAACAGTCTCTTTAGCCTTGTCACTGTGGCCTGTGTTGTAATGTGTGGCATACGAAACACCTCCAACCACTTTGAATATGAGTCGACCACGATCATGAACATGTTACAGAGGAAAGGTCCAGCAAAGTCTATATGTAGTCTTTTCCAGGATTCACCCGGAAACTCCCAGGGATGCAGTGGAACCTGCTGCGGCATCTTCTGTTCCAGCTGACATGTGTCACATGTTTTGCAGACCTGTTCCAGGTCATGATCCAGATTCGGCCACCAGACATATTTGCGAGCTAAAGCCTTGGATTTTACCATTCCTTGATGACCAGAGTGGATCTCATTTAACACAGCCTTTCTCATTTTTGAGGGAATAATCACTCTGGTTCCCCATAAAACACAACCCATCTCAGTTGAAAGCTCATTTCTTTTGTTGTGATAAGCCTTTAAACTCTCATCTATGATAGTAGGCCAACCTTCCATGACATACTGGTAGACCCTTGACAAGTCCATGTCTGTACGTGTGGCCCGGGCGACCTGGGTCGCATTCAGTGGAGCTCCTTCCAAATGTTCCGTTAGCAGTGAATGTACTGCTGCCGAGCTTGATGCTGTTCCAGTGTCGCTTGTTTCTGGCAGGGGGCAACGAGAGAGCCCATCTGCATTGTTGTGTTCAGCTGATTTCTTGAAAACAATGTGGTAATCATATGCTGACAATATGATAGCCCACCTTTGAATGCGTGCTGCAGCCAAGGTAGGTAGGTTCTTGTGCTCACCAAAGAGCGTCACCAGGGGGCGATGGTCTGTTGCTAAAATGAAATGCCTCCCCCATAAGTACTGATGAAACTTTTTTACTCCATAAATCAGTCCCAGAGCTTCTTTCTCTATTTGAGAGTACTTTTTTTCTGCTGGGGACAGCGTTCGGGAGGCGTATGCAATCGGTCTCTCCTCCCCGCTTGGCATTGTGTGTTGTATGACTGCACCGATGCCATATGCAGAAGCATCACATGCCAAAGTGAGTGGCAAGTTGGAGTCATAGTGTGCCAGGACTCGATCACTTGTCAGCAGCCCTTTGCACCTGTTGAACGCTGCCTGCTCTGGTTCAGTCCATCTCCACGTCACACTGTCTTTCAGTAACTTGTAAAGTGGAGCTAGGGCCGTGCTTTGCATTGGCACAAATCTTCCATAGTAGTTAAAAAGTCCCAGGAATGCTTGAAGTTCCTTCACATTTGTAGGGGCGGGAGCATCTTGTATCGCCCTCACCTTTTCTTCTGAAGGGTGGACTCCATGTTCATCCAGGACGTGTCCCAGATATTCAATTTGTGGCTTGTTAAATTCACACTTTGAACGCTTCACTCGCAGGCCATTTTCCTGAAGGCGTCGCAGAACCTTTTCCAGGTTGCAGAGATGTTCTGCTTTTGAGCGACCAGTGATGAGCAAGTCATCCAGGTAGACCACCACTGGTAACCCCTTCATTATGTTTTCCATAATGCGTTGAAAAATAGATGGAGCTGAGCTGACTCCAAAAGGAAGCCTGTTGTAAACAAACAGTCCTTTATGAGTATTGATAGTTGTGTACTTCTTAGAATCCTCCTCCAACAGCACTTGCTGATAGGCTGCTGCCAGATCTATCTTCGAGAAGTACTTTCCCCCACTGAGTGTCGCCAGAAGTTCCTCCAAACGTGGAAGAGGGTATGTGTCGGCTTCAAGGGCTTGGTTCACCGACACTTTGTAATCCCCACATAAGCGGATGGAAGCATCCCTCTTTAGCACCGGCACTATCGGTGCTGCCCACTCGCTGTGTCTCACAGGTGTAATGATGTTACATTGTTCCAGTCTTTCAAGTTCTTTTTCCACCCTTTCCTTCATCGCGAATGGGAGGGGCCTGTGTTTACAAAATTTAGGCGGCACCTCAGGTTTGACCACGATGGTGGCTTTAATGTCTTTCAATGTGCCCAACTCGTCTTTGAATACATCACTGTAAACATCCAAAAGCGTATCGAGCGATATGTGTTGTAACTCGCCCATGTACTTAATCTGCTACCAGTTAAGCCAGAGTTTTGTCAACCAGTTCCTTCCACATAGTGAAGCACCATATCCTTTAACAACCAACAGTGGCAAATCTATGACTTCAGATTCAGATTCAGATTCAGTTTATTATCGCCATTGTCAATGAACAGGATTCACAGACTAGGAATTTGCTTCGGCATAACGGTGCTTAAAATATAAAAACATAAGACACAAAAAACATAGACCATAAAACATCAATACAATCAATAAAATATTCAGTGAACAAAAACTACTAAGAAACATCACAACTTGGCCTTCATACTCCACTTTTGCTACAAACTGTCCCAAAACACCAATACACCCCCCATTGTAAGCTTTGAGTTTCACTTTAGCTGGCTGCAAGGGCAGGTGAGAGAACTTCTTTAAGTATGTAGGATGTGAAATGACACTCTTTGCTGCTCCTGTGTCAAATTCCATTTCTAAATCAACATTGTGGGTCGGGGAGGTGGTCCTGCCCCAAGTGGAGGAGTTTAAGTATCTCGGGATCTTGTTCACGAATGAGGGAAAACTGGAGCGTGAGATCGATAGGCGGATAGGTGCAGCGTCCGCAGTGAAGCGGGCGCTGTACCGGTCTGTCGTGGTGAAGAGAGAGCTGAGTCAAAAGGCAAAGCTCTCAATTTACCGATCGATCTACGTTCCCACCCTCATCTATGGTCATGAGCTTTGGGTTGTGACCGAAAGAACAAGATCTCGGATACAAGCGGCTGAAATGAGTTTTCTCCGCAGGGTGGCTGGACTCTCCCTTAGAGATAGGGTGAGAAGCTCAGTCATCCGGGAGGGACTCGGAGTAGAGCCGCTGCTTCTCCACATCGAGAGGAGCCAGTTGAGGTGGCTCGGGCATCTGGTTAGGATGCCTCCTGGACGCCTCCCTGGTGAGGTGTTCCGGGCATGTCCCACCGGGAGGAGACCCAGAGGAAGACCCAGGACGCGCTGGAGGGACTATGTTTCTCGGCTGGCCTGGGAACGCCTTGGGATTCCCCCGGAGGAGCTGCTCCAAGTGGCTGGGGAGAGGGAAGTCTGGGCCTCCCTACTTAGGCTGCTACCCCCGCGACCCGACCCCGGATAAGCGGAAGAAGATGGATGGATGGATGGATGGATGGCATTGTCAATTGCAAATATTGCTTTATATCGTTCCTCATCCTCAGTATTAACAGTCAAAATGGCTAACTCCTCTTCGGGGTCTGCCTCAGCTGTCACATACTTTGTCTCTCTGCTGCTCCTGTTTGGCACAGTTTTTTCATGACTCTTTTGTACTTTAGCCCGACATGCTTTCTTTATGTGTCCAATCTTTCCACAATTATGGCATTTAGTCTCTTTGAAATGACATTCATTTGCATTGTGATTTTTTCCTTTGCATCTGTAGCACATATTTGTTTTTATTGGCCTCACCTTGTGAATGTTTGCCTCACTAGCCCATTCACCTCCAGCGCCTCTCAGCTCTCGAGTGTCTCTGTCCGCAGTCTCCATGTTGAGTGCAATTTCCAAAGCTTTTGCAAAGGTCAGCCGGTCCTCTGAAAGTAACCTCCTCTGGCACGCTTCGTTTTTTATTCCACTTACGAACCGATCCCTCAGTGCAGAATCCAGCGACGCACCAAAATCACAGTTAGCTGCTTGTTGTTTGAGCTCTGCGACATACTGGGCGACAGTCTGACTCGCCTTCTGGTTGCATCTATTAAAACGGAAACGTTCAGCAACTAATAAGGGCTTGGGTTCATAGTGTTCTTTCAAAATGTTCACAATGTCGCCAAAAGTCTTGTCTTTTGGTTTTTCAGGCTGTACCAAGTTTCGTAAAAGTCCGTATGCATGAGCACCCATTACACTTAGCAACACCGCCACGTGCTTTTCTTCGTCAATGTCGTTAGCTT